>VMDO01022066.1:0-21132 GCA_007922755.1 Pedetes capensis
TAAATAAAAAAAAAAAAAAAAAAGAAAGACCTGGAAGTATGAAGACAGTGAGGCCTAAAGAGCTTGTGTTTGGGGAATAGCCAGAATTGAGTGGGTGAACTAGGGGAAGGGTAGATAGCAATGTGATCAGCAAGCAAGGCAAAGACCAGATCGTTTAGGACCTTAAAGACTAGAGAAGAGCTTTGGATTTTACTTTGAGTGTCATGAGAAGTCATTGTAGGGCTTTGAGCAGGAATGCTATAGGATCTTAAATTATATCTATATTTTAAAAATATATTCTGGCTCTGGTGTGGAGAAGCAGCAATACAGGGACAAAAATGGAAACAGGACTAGATGTTGAAGTAACCCATTTGAGAGAGAATGGTTTGGATCATGCGTTGGAGTGGAGGTAGTAAGACAGAGTCAGATTGAAAATATTATTTAAAGGCGTATCTAATAGGGTACAAGAGAAGTCATAGGCAACTGATTGCTAGGATTTTGGCCTAAACGGCTTAGTGAATGGTGATTTACTGGTTTGCTGAGATGTGTGAATATTGATGCCAAATTAATTCTAAACCTTTACCTTTTAAATGAGAAATGATTTTATCAACATTATGTTGAGTATGTAAAATTTAAAAAGAAATTATCACATTAACTTCTTTTTTATAGGCGGAATATGTCCAGCTTGTTACCGAACTTCGAATGACAAGAGCCATTCAGCCTCAGATCAATGCTTTTTTACAGGGCTTTCATATGTTCATTCCACCTTCCCTCATACAACTTTTTGATGAGTATGAATTGGTAAGGAACACCATTTATTTTGTTGTTATATAAGAGCACAAAACTCTAGATGATGTAATGCAGAAATAATTTTGGAGTACTATAAAGAATGGAGTAAGACATAATGAGGCATTGTGGTTGATGTTTAGAGATTTATGTTTAGAGATTTGTTATAAGATTTATGATTTTAGTTGTCTTAATCTTAATAACTAGATTAACAGTTCCATAATATGAAATGGGGTGAGATAAACAAAAATGGGATATATTTCTAATGTCTTCTGTAGGGGAAATGTTGAAGACCAGTCTTCCCATCAGCAGTATTCCATATTATTTCTGAAGTTTTTATTTGGTCATGTGAAGGAAAGGATGCTGATACTAACTTCTTGTACTTCCAAAAAAGAATTAAGAGGGCTTTTTCTTATTTATGTGATTTTTATCCAGTTTCTTACTTTTCTTATAATTTTATAATTTTTGTATTTCAAACCTATGTGGAGTCCATTCTCTTTGCTCTAATTCCTAACGAATGCTCTGTTTTGATCCTAAATTCTTTCATTGAGGTGCACATCTAACATAAATGTTTGCACAAAATGGTAAAAATTTTCCTTTCTCAATATAGTGTACCCCTTTCCTGTGGAAAGATACAAAGGTTCTAAAGCCATTTATTAGTCACACAACCAAGAATCAGTGTGATAATAATGATGAAGAGACTGGGCTCTGGAGTTAGAGAGCATGGGTTAATAGACAGCCCCTAACACATACTGTATGACCATTAGCAGACTCTAGAATTTTAGTGAGGAGAAAATATCTAGTGGCTTCAGTGTCCTGAACTGGAAGCATATTTATCCATTGTGGATAGAGGACAGTCCCAAGTCAAGAGATGATTATCAGGTTTAAAAAATAGTGGTAACAGTGTTGTCATTAATACATCTATAATACTATTTCAGTTGAAGGGTTGCTACTAAGTGTCTGAGGGATTGTCCTTCCCTACTGTGCTGTTCCATGATGGTACCAGAATATAAAAATACTGAGTCATATGAATACTAGGTAAGCTAATGGCTATGAACATTTGTGTGACTCACATTCTATTAACATGAGTTATATATAGATTACATGCAGTTCCAACAAATATTTTGTTATATTTTTAAAATTCTACAGTTTTGTTATATTTTTTAAAAAATAAGTAAACTATGGCTCATGACTTCTAGTATTTTATAGGTATTTTTTATTGCAAATTTTTTATTTTATATATTTTTGGTCAATTTAATAACTTTTTTGCCCAGTTGTTAAATAAGATAATAAAGATTTTTCTTCCTCGTCACAAAAAATATAACAATATATTCATGAAATGTTTCCAGTTTCTTGAGAGAATATAGTCTTAGTCATTTTTATTCATAATTATTAACAATGAAAAGCATACTTAATATTATTAAAAGCTTATCTTTCGTCTAATATGGAAAAGGATTAAACTCATGAATAATAAGAAACATAAAATTCATCTCAACACCCTGGTAGATCTGTATCAGGGTCCTGCCAGGGAACAGAATTTTCCCAATTGGTTCAAATAAAGAAACTTTTATAGAGGGACTATTATAGAGGTATTTATAAGGAGTAAAGGTATTCTGATGTAGCATCCAAAGACTGGCAATAATGGAAAGCTTCTGTCTTGGTTAGGGCTAAGGAGACAGTTGGAAGAATAATTGTGAGGAGCCTTGTAAGAGCCTGAATTGCCAAGGAGGTGGCCCCCTGGTGGGAGTCATATTTTAGGAGACCGGGCTACAGCTGTCTGCTAAGATGCAATACTGAAGGAGAGAGAGCACAGTGAATATTCTCACCTTCACACTCTACCTGTGTTTCCCAGAGGGAGCAATCTCTAGAGAAGAATATCATGTTTGGGAGAGTGGTAGGTCAATGAAAAAAAAGAAGACCCTCAACTAGATGGATTGGCACAGTGTCTGCAACAATAGGCTTAAACATAAAAGAGATCTGCCTGGCACAGAAGTGAGGAATATTTCCTTCTGTTGTACATAGAGTTGCTATGAGTCAGACCTGACTCAATGGCACCTAACAACAATAACAACAACAAAAACTCAACTTGAAGTTAGCAAGCAATGGAGCCAGTCTGTAGTGCAGAGGAAGGTGGAGAATGGATTTGGGGATGGTAAATGGAGACCAACTTAGGAAATCTTCATCCAGTAAGAGTATTTTATGATAGTTTGGCAAGGAGGACTAAAACACACTCTATACTAGCAGTTCTAAAATTTTTTGGTCTTGGGACTCCTTGCAACAAAAAGTTTTTGTTTTTATGGGTTATATCAATGGATATTTACTATATCTGAAACTAAATCAGAAATGCAAAGTACTTTATTATAGTACTTGTAACCATTTGTTACTTATTAACATAAATAACATTTTAAAAATAAAAACTATAAAACAAACAAAATAGTGAAAAAAAGCATTGTTTAACATTTTTGTAAAGTTTCAATTCCTGGCTAAATAGAAGACAGTAAGATTCTCATGTTTGCTTCTGCTTATGGACCTGGTAATCCACTCCCCAAACAATATACTATTGAATACTCTATAAATAGAAGAGAAGCACTGACAATAGTGCTGAGCATGGCACTGTGTCAAGGAGTGTTTTGTTCTGATGTACATGGGGTCACTATGAATTGGACCAGACTCGACAGCACCTAACAACAACTTCTGCTTATAATCATTTGTGCTGTTATTTGGTTGACATATATAAGGAAAGTCCAGTTTCACACAGATAACTAGGAAAAAGGAGAATGTTGTATACCCACTGAATAGATCTCAAAACCCCGATGAGTTCTCAGAGGTTGTCTTGCATTAATTTTGTTCAGAGCATACTTTATACTAGTCAGGTATAAGTTAATAGTAGTTACTGTAGAAGACATGATTTGTATCTATATCCTTGTTGTAAGAAACCATCCCGTTCTGCTTACTGTGTAAGTGTGAATAGTCATTGCCTCATCTCACTGTGTAAAGCATATTCAGTGTTGAAACATGCATTGATTCAGAGATGTGAACAAGATTTGTTCTCTTTTCTCTTGGACTACCTAATGGTAAATACTTTGCTATTCTTAATTTGATTTGTGGGTATATGATTGAGATTTTGTGTAAGCGTGTGTTTGATCATTTTCTTGGGGGAAAAAAAAGCTGATTGGATGTCATTAGGAGGGCTGGGGATGTAGTTCAGTGATAGAGTCCTTACCTAGTATGCAGAAGACCTGAGGTTCCATCCCTAGTACTGCCTCCCCAAAATTAGTCATTAGAAAAAAATTACATTTTTTATCTCTTTAGGAAAAGTTGACTTTAAACATTAACTGTTATTGTGGGGTAAAAATAGACCCCTAGGCAGGTGCTAGCACTATAGCATTTACCTAAGTGCCAGTACATGCATCATGGGATTATGAAGCATGATACCAGGTAAGGGTTAAAAGATCTGAATTATTTCAGAATAAAATTCCTAAAAGCCTAAATACTTTTTTAAAACAATAACTCCTTTTATTATATTACCTCCTTTTTCCTAGTGATAAGGATTTTTTGATGAACTTTCCCATTGTTTAATCCAGTGTTTATTCAAATCTTTGTCATCACTTTAATGCTGAGAATATGGTCTCCTGATAGAATGTAACATATTTTCAATGAATCATAAAAAATAAAGTAAACCAAAGGTAATGTTCATAAAATTGTTGTACATATAAACTGTTGTTGCTTATGTTTAAATGTGAACATATAAGCTACTGTCTCTTTTTATATTTTAATTAAATTGTGTCAATGTGGAGACATCTCCTCATCTGACAATATTTGAGATTATCGGTATTAAGTATTCTTTCCCATGTAGTTTTTGTTATTGATGACATGCAGAAACTGTCATAAAATAAATCAGTTTTATATGGGATTAGTTTTTAATTAAGGCAAATTTACTATTTTAATGTAATAACCTTTTTTCCCAAAGAAGATTAATGAAATATTTTTCTTCTTCCCCAAAGGAGCTACTGCTTTCTGGCATGCCAGAAATTGATGTGAGTGATTGGATAAAAAATACAGAATACACAAGTGGCTATGAAAGAGAAGATCCAGTTATTCAGGTAAATCTCTCTATAGAGTTTAGAATGAAGTTAAGTTTGCCATTTAATTTTGTAAGCTTTTCAGCATTATTGGAGGAAAACTTACATTAATTAACTAAGTAAAGTTTTCCTCTAAATTCTTCTTGTGGGAATATTGCATATGAGAGTTTTGTATGAAATCATTTTTGATAAACGAGTTTCATAGAATAAAATATGCTTTATGAATATTTCATATTTCTCTACTATTAACAAGTCTAAATGTGCTCTGAAATATGAGCTAAGTCTTTTTCCCCTTGTCTTTTTGTCACTTAGTGGTTCTGGGAAGTTGTGGAAGACATTACTCAAGAGGAGAGAGTTCTTCTCTTACAGTTTGTTACTGGCAGGTAAGAAGTGTTTTTATGATAACATAGGAAGAATTTAGTGTACTTCATTTCTAATAGCTTAGAAAATAACCACGGAGAAAAATAACCAAAATGAAGAATTATTACTCTGAGTTGTTGGTATCTTGCCTCTCTTTGCATATTTTGCATATTAAGCAAGATTTATTTGGATATTAAAAACATTTAGAGTACTGTTCAATAAGTGTTTAACTTATTTAAAAAACACAGTTCCAATCAAGGCTATCAATATATTTTATAATTTGGTAATCTTTTCATTTTGTAGTAGGGGAATTATAATAGCCAAATTTTTAGTATTTTTATCTTGTTCATTTGGTTTAGTACTAAAGCTATTCAGTTTGCTGTGGATAATACGTACATACATATAATTTACGTGTACAAAATATTTTTCTCCAGTTCTTTTTTCCTTTTATTCTTTTTTTTTTTTAAATGGTGCTCTTGATCGAGCGTAGGGCTGTGCATGTAATAGAGCATGCAGTTTGCCACTGAGGTACATCTCTAGCCCTATTTCTGTTCAAACTTTAGTGTAAGTAGTCATGACCAAAAAAAATAATTAATAATGCAGTATTTCTTTGAAAAGTGCACTTTTAGGACATAGTATGTATGTTGTACATTCTTGATTCTAATCAGAGCTATAGCTCTCTGGACTGCAAACCTAATTTTGAGATTCTAATCTGTGTCTGATTTTGTAGACCCCTAAAACTGTTGAAAGGGTGTGGATTAGATTCAAGAATATATAGTAATGGATATTAGAAAATTAAATGACTTAAACTCTTTTACATTTTTGAAAAATGTTAAAAAAATTAATTTTTATTTCTTTAACTTTTGATTTCATCTGTCTCCTCTTATTTGTGAAAGTGTGGTTTAGTTTTTCCATTATAAATGTACATGGTTCTGACAGTTAGAAAGCAAAAAATTATACCACTCCCTCTGCCAACAATAACTGCTATAAACAGTTTGATGTATTTTCTTCTTTTGATTTTCTTGTGTATATTTTTAAAAATTTCTGTGTATCTATATAAAAATATGTATTTTTAAAGTGGTGGTAATTTTCTTATTTTAAAAGTATATATAATCACTGTAGAATGTGGAAAATGAAGAAAATAAAAGAAAATGCAAATCCCATCAAGTAATCCCACTATTCATAGACAACCATAATTAACACTTTCTTAGTCTTTAACTATATAAATAGGAAAAATCATTATAGTCATACTACAAATCTAGTTTGATGAGTAAATAAAAGGTGACTATTTATAGACTGTAGACCAAAGATAGGAAAGAAAGCATTGTTTGGTTTGTTTTTTGCTTCTGCTAAAAAAATATTCAGTGATCTTGAGTATTTTAATAAAAAGAAATAATATTGTGTTTGCCATATTAGAAGGAAGGTTAGACAAATCAGGAGAGAAAAACAAAGTCAACTCTAATTCAATCACCGGAGATAATCACAGTTAACATTTGGGCTATTCTTCATGTATTATTTCCACATGTAAAAATTTTTACTTTTTTCAGACCATTGTTCCTATTTCATAACTTTTTGAATTTAGCAATGTGTCTAAAACTTGTTCTATTTTTAGATCTATATAATTTTTAAAATGGCTTGCCCATCCTTTCATTTATGGACTTCACTTAATTGGTCTTTTATTGCTAAAATTTCCTGTTTATCAGTAATGTTGTACAAGTAAGGAATTTTAATGCTTATATCCTTTTGGGACAGTTTGATTGTTTTTGTTGGGTAATTTCTTAGATGGGAAAATTTTGGATATAAATGTATGTTAAGAATATCCACTGGACCACACAAAAACAAAACAAAACAAAGAATATGTTAATTTATGTACTTTGGGGTATATGTAGTCTATTTAACTTTCAGAAAGATAGCAATATTGACATCACTAGGGAATGACAGGGAGAAGGGCCTGGCAATCCACTCCCATGGCAGTCCCGAAACAGTCAGCCATTGAAAACCCTATGAGGGTTGCTATGAGTCGGATACTGACTTGACGGCACCTAACAACAACAACAAGGGAATGACAGGACTTAATTTCTTTTTTATTTTTTGTTAGGCTAGGGATTGAACTTCCTTTCTTTTTTCAACACAAGGTGTGATCATTTAGTGTAATTTGTGTTTCTTTTTTTTGCTTATTATTCCATAGTCATTTTTTAAAAAGTCAGTTTTAAGTATTTATATATTTGTCTTTATATGTTAGCAACATTAATTCCACAAATATTTTTGCCAGATTATCACTTATCTTTTAACTTTATTAAGTTAACATACATATTTCCACATGATTTAAATTTATAATGTGAAAGTGTTTAGTTACTACTGCCAAGTTGATTGTTGTTGTTGTTAGGTGCCGTCGAGTTGGTATCCAACTCACAGCGACCCCCATAGGGTTTTCAATGGCAGACTGTTTCGGGATTGCCTTGGGAGTGGACTGCCAGGTCCTTCTCCCATTTTTGTGGTGCTGGGAATCGAACTCAGGACCTCAGAGACTGCAGCGCAGTGCTCTACCAACTGAGCTAAATCCGAAAGTGTTTAGTTACTACTGCCAAGTTGATTAGTATTTCCCTTCATAGTTTTTATAAATCTTTCTTTATTCTCAAGATTATATATATGTTTATCTACATTTTTTCTGTTAACTTTTTATTGTTTCAGGTTTTAGATTCCAGTATTTACATTGTGAGGTATTGTTGTTGGTAGGTGCCACTGAGCTGGTTCTGACTCATAGTGACCCTATATACAGGAGATGAAACATTCCTCGACACTGTGCCATATCTGCCAAGTCAGTGCGTCTCTGCTGTTATAGGGTTTTCCATTGTTGATTGTTTTGGGATTGTTTTGGGAGTGGGCTGCCATGTCCTTCTCCCATTTTTGTGGTGCTGGGGATCGAACCCAGGGCCTAGAGCACACAGAGAAGCGCTCTACCAACTGAGCTAAACTCCAGCCCTTGGTTGTGAGGTAGGGCTGTTATATTATTTTTCTAAATGGTTCATGACTCAATACCACGTAATTTTCCTTGTGATTTGATTGGGATATGTCTGTAAGATACAGAAAACAATTATTCAAGATCTTTAGTATTAAATATCTTAAATTACTGCTTTGATGGAGTAAGAAAACTAACTTTAGTAACACACAGTATCCTTCCTATTTAAGTTGTTGTTAGGTGCCTTTCAGTTGGTATCCAACTCATAGTGACCCTATGTACAGCAGAGGAAACACTGTTGTTAGTGCTTCTCTGCTGTTCATAGGGGTTTGTTTCAGTGGCTGTTTTTTTTTTTTTTTTTTTTTTTTTGGGAGTGGGTTGCTCTGTCCATCTCCCAAGCCTGCAGCACCTGATGTTCCCAGGCAGTCTCCATCCAAGTACTAACCAGGTCCAACCCTGCTTAGCTTCTGAGATCTGATAGGGTCAGATACCACAATGGCATGGCTGCAGGCTCCCATTTAAGTAGCTATACTGAAAATTCCACTGCTTGTTACTTAACTGGTTATTAGTGTAGTGAGTCCCACTTGAGTTGAAGTGAAGAATGTTGCTAAAAAGTAGAAGCCAAGGAAGCCGATAGGAAACAACACAGAGCTAAGCTTTACCTTTAAGCTAGAGAATCTGCATTTCAACATTTAGTCTGAGTTCTATTGACTTCAATTTGAGTAAATTTTAAGTTCATCTAAATCTTTGCACAGGGCTGGGATTTAGCTCAGTTGGTAGAGCACCGCTCTGCAGTTTCTGAGGTCCAGAGTTCTATTCCCAACACCACAAAAATGGGAGAAGGACGTGGCAACCCACTCCCATGGCAATCCTGAAATAATCTGCCATTGAAAACCCTATGAGGATTGCTATGAATCGGACACGACTTGACGGCACCTAACAACAACAACAAATCTTTGCATACCTTTTACATTAGACTTCAGTCATTAGTATAGGTATAGTGTTTTCCATTTTAAACTAATAATGTGTATGTTTTTCTCTAGGACTTATTGGAAAATTCTGATCATTTGTTTATATGTATATACTGAAATATCTTTCTGTCTGTCCATAGTATAATTCAATATAACCTTACTGAAAAAAAATCAAATGTGTTCTGATTGTGAACTAAGCTAATCCAAAAAGTAATTAAACATTTTTTATGATGTGCTATTGATGTTTTTAAGTCTATAGGACTATCCTAAATGTCTTACTATTGTATTTCATTCCTCCTTAAAAATGAAAATCAAACTTGATGATTTCTTTGTGTATGCAATAGTGCAGATGGTCCTTGGTAAGCATACTGTCCTCACAAATGGATTTAACCCATCATGGATTGAAAATATTCAGGAAAAAAAGAAAAAAACTCTGTATTGCATACATACAGACTTGTTTTCTTGTCATTTTTTCTTAAACAACACAATATAGCAACTATGTGCACTGCATTCACATTGCAGTAGATATTGTAAGTGATGATTTAAAGTATATGGGAGAATATATGTAGGTTATATGCAAATATTACATCATTTTCTATGAGCCACTTGAGCATCTACAGATTTTGATATGGGCAGTGGGTATCCTGGAATCAATCCCCTATGTATATTGAGGGATAATTGTATGTCATTTTTTTTTTTTGTGGTTTTGTACTGTAGAATCCAGGTGTCATAATATTCAACCAGAGAATTTCATTTATTTTTCACATGTATTCTTATAACCTGATGAATCATGACTTTAGCATAAAATAACTGACTATGTAAGTGTGGGGCCAAGCCATATATGCTCATGATATAGATAAGGAATAAGTTTCTACGGATGGTTTATGATTATCAGTTTATAGAATAATTCACCTTAGATGTTCAAATTGGGGTTCTTCTGATTTTCAAAACCTTTTCAAAATTTAGTTATGTGAAGGACATTACATTTATCATCTTGCTGGGTCCATGGTGGTGCATGCCTTTAATACCAGTGACTCAGGAGGTGGTGGAGGGAGGATTAGGAGTTTGAGGCCAGAGGCAGCCTGCATAACTTAGTAAGACCCTGACTCAAGATAAAAAATAATAAAGGAAACTGGGTGCAGTAGCTCATGCCTGTAATCCCAGTGACTCAGGAGGCAGAGGTAGGAGGATTGCAGGTTTGAGGTCAGAGGCTGCCTGCATAACTTAGAGAGGTCCTGTCTCAAGATAAAAAATGAAAAAGGGGCTAGGGGTGCAGCTCAGTGCTAGAGTACTTGCAAAGTTCAATCTCCAAGTACCATAAAAGAAATAAAAAAGGGGTGTTTGGGGGTGGCTCAGTGGCACCCTTGCTTAGCCTAAGCAATATCCTAGGTTCAACCCCCAGTATTGAGGGAAAGAGAGAGAGAGAGAGAGAGAGAGAGAGAGAGAGAGAGAGGAAAAAGAAAAAAGAAAAATTTTACCCTCATATTGAAATACTGTGCTGTAATTTGTATAATATTCACTGTCAGGACTTATTACTACTCTTCTTATCCTGATATGCTCCTTCTATATCCTGATATAAAGTGGTATACTTATTTCTGAATCCTACCTTTATTAAAATTCAGTAATAGGAGAGGTAAACATGAGCAAGATACAATAGTATTCGTATATGAAAATGTCATAATGAAACCCATTAGGTTGTACACTAACAAAGAATACTACTACTAATATCCTTAAAAATATTTAGAACAACTGGGAACCATGGCACACACCTGTAATCCCAGTGACTCAGAAAGCTGAGGCAGAATGATTGCATATTCAAGGCCAGAGGCAAGCAACCTGCACAAGACCCTCTCTCAAAACAGGGAACAGCGTACAGCTGAGTGATAGAGTGTTTGCCTAGCTTGCATGAGGCCCTGAGTTCAGCCCCTTGGGTTCAATCCCCAGCACCTAAATAAACAAATAAGTAAAATTCAGAGGAGCTAAACTTTTTGTCCCTTTTCATATTTGGTCACCTTTGTTAGGTTTTAGGCTAGAATTAACATAAAGAGCCTGCTTGCAGCTGTGCCACTGCAGCATCTGATCCTGTCAGGTCTGAGAAGCTAAGCAGGGTTGGGCTTGGTAGGTACTTGAACGGGAGACCACCTGGGAAGACCAGGTTCTGTAGGCTTGGGAGAAGGACCTGGCAGCCCACTCCCAAATATCAATCTGCCGTTTAAAACCCTATGAATAACAGAGAAGCACTAACAATACTGTTTTGCCTGTTGTACATAGGGTCACTATGAGTCAGATACCGACTAGATGGCACCTAACAACAACATACAGAGACTGATTAATGTTGGATTTTATTTTGTTTTACAAACCAATATATCCAGGTCTTTTATAGATATTCTGTTATCCTATGTAGGAATTACTCATGCATTTATGTTTTACTAGCAAGATTCAGGAATTCTTTTAATATTCACTTGGATACTAAAGTAAGCTCAAAAAGTTCATCAGTAAAGCATTTAGCAACCAAAACTACTTCCCAGCTAGAAAAGAAAACTATTATTTTCAGGGATTCTTTTATATTGAATTGTTAAATGTTTTTCCCCTGATGGCTAAATATAGATCATTGGTGATTTCACATGGAGAATTCTGATGCACTTTTTTTTTAAGGGTTTGTATATGTGCCAGGTGTCCTGGCGCACACCTATAATCTCAGAACTTGGTAAGCTGAGGCAGGAGGATTGATGTGAGTTTAAGGCCAATCTATGCCACATAGTAAAACCTTGTTTCGAAACAAAGAAAGAAACAAACCAAAAAACTTTGTATATGTGCTACAGAATATTTAAATTTGCCATTTTAATGTTTATTTATTTGTTGTTTTTGCAGTACATGTTAGACAAATGCTCTACCATTGAGCTGCACCCCCAGCCCCTTTGTTAGTATTTATTTTGAGACAAGGTCTTGCTAAGTTGAGCAGGCTGCCTCTGGCCTTGAACTTGCAGTCCTCTTGCCTCCACCTCCTGAGTTACTGTAATTATACACATGTGCCACAGCACTTGGCTTCTTTTAACCATTTTTAAGTGTATAGTTTTGTTATTAAGTATATTCACATTGTTTGCAATTATCACTACCATCCATCTTCTGAGCTTTTTTATATTATCCAGCTGAAACTCTACCTGTTAAACAGAACTCCCTGTCTACCCTGCCCCCTGTCACTGGCAGCTGTCATTCTGCTTTCTGTATTCTGTTTCTAAGAATTTGACCACTTAAGTGAATATTTTTCTTTTTGTGACTAGCTTATTTCTCTTAGCCTTCAAGGTTTATCTGTGTTGTAGCATATGTCAGAATTTCTTCCTTTTTAAGGCTGAATAATACTTCACACACATACATACACATACACCATACTTTGATTATTCATCTGTCCATGGACACCTCAATTGCTTCTACATTTTGGATATGTAGAATAATGCTTGTATGAACATGGATATACAAATATTTCTTTGAATCTCTGCCTTGATTTCTTTTGAATATAAATCTAGAAGTGGAATTATCAGGTCATATTGTAATGTTATAATTTTGTTTTTAATTTTTTGAGGAACTTCCATACTGTTTTGGCAGGGGCTGTATCATTTTCCATTCCCAAAAGCAATTTTTCTACATTCTTGCCAATATGTGTTATTTTCTGTTTTTTTTTAAATGGTAATAATCATCTTAATGAGAGTGAAGTAATATTTTGTGGTTTTGATTTGCATTTCCCGTAGAGATTTATGATTTTGAGTTTCTTTTCATGCACTTAATTGGCCATTTGTGTATCTTTGGAAAAATGTCTGTTCCAATTATTTTCTCATTTTAAAATCCTGTTGTGTTTTGTTGTAGGAATTCTTTATATATGCTGGATATCAATCCTGTAGTTGTTCTGTGTGTGTGTGTGTGTGTGTGTGTGTGTGTGTGTTTTACTTAGGGGTTGGACCCAGGGTCTCACAAATACTTTGCAAATGCTCTGCCACTGGCCTGCATCCCCAGCCCATTTTTTGTTTTTCTTTTTTTTTTTTTTATTTTGAATCATGGCCTCCCTAAGTTACTTGCGATCCTCCTGGCTCAGCCTCCTGAGTTACTGGGCTTACATATGTGCACCTCTATGCCTGGATCCATTATCTGTTCTTAATCCTAATAGCTGTTCTATATTGTCTTCTAATATTTTTATATTATTAACCCTAAAGACATGTCAGTCTTGGTTTGTTTTGAGTTAATTTTTATGTGTGGTAAAAGATAAGGGTGCAACATTTAAAAAAATTTTTGCAACAAGTATCTAGTTTCTCCATCACACTTTCTTCAGTAGAATGCTTTTTCCTCATTGTTTGTTCTCAGCACTCTGTCGAAAATGATTTGGTGATGTATATGGGGCATGGAGTATTATTTTCTTGAGTCTCTATTCTATTACAGTGATCTGTATGTCTGTCTTTATGTGTGTATTACACTGTTTTGATTACCATACTTTTGTTACAAGTTTGAAATCAGGATATATGAGCTTCCACCTTTATTGCTGTTTTTCAAGATTTTTTGACTATTTGCAGTTCAATATTTTTTTAAGTGGGCTGGATTATGTTTTATACAACATTGCTCAGGCTGATCTTGAACTTGTGATTCTCCTGTCTCAGCCTCCTGAGTAGCTGGGACTACAAGCCTACCCCAACATCCCTGGCCATGCTTTGTGCTATGTGTTGTATTTCAGAAAAAATTTTAAATTCTATTCCTACCTCTATTTTTAAGTATATATTTAATACCAATACATTAAACATTTCCTTGTCATCATTTTAATTTATCCTTAAGGCACTATAGTATCTTATTTAATTTACCTATTTATTTTATGGTGCTGGTGATTGAACTCAGGCTCTCACTCCTTCTAGGAAAATGCTATAATACTGAGCTACATCCTCCACTCATAGCATATCCCTTTCTCCCTTTCTCCCCCCCACCCCGCCCCTATCTTTCTGTCTGTGTCTCTCCCTTGTGTGTGCGCTCTCTCTCTCCCTCCCTCTCTCTCTTTCTCTCTCTCTCTCTCTCCCCTCAACCCACCCCCTGAGCCTTGCACATACTTTGGAGGTGCTCTGGCACTGGGCTGCACCCCTAGTCCATTTTTTTATTTTGAGTTAGGGTCTTGTTGCACCTGGCCTTGAATTTACAATCCTCCTCAGTTTCCTGAGTTACTGGGATTATAGACGTTTGCCACAATACTCAGGCCTACAGCATCTCATTTTACAAGCTACAAGGTATTTTTCCAAGATCGATTTGGTTAGTCATAATCTGTACACAAACTAATTAAAAATATTAATTTACTTTCAAATTATAAAACTTGAAAAATTATAATTACATTCTCTAAAGCCATGTACCCAAGATTAAAATTTCCAGTGATGTGTTATGCATTAAATGTTAGTTTTTCTGTAGTCTTACTATATTAAGTGACATTTAAAAATACTATTGATATTCTCAATATCTAGAAAGAGAAATATATAGATTTTTTTAATTTTCCAAGTTTGAAAAATGAAACAGAACAAAAAATACTTTGGGTCTAGATATTTTTCACAACAAACCATTGGAATACAATATGTCAGAACCTTTGCTGCTGAAATTAATGAGACATTCATTTATTCAGCAAATATTTAATGTCTACTAGGTGCCAAGGATTTTTGCTAACTCCAAGGATACAAATGTAAAATTTGATATCAGTTTAGTAGGGAGGCACATGAAAACAAATAAAATAATTGGAAATGCATCATGTAAAATGCAATAGAAGTATGTGCTATTGCCAGTGAAAGTATAGTATAGCTGATGGAAACATGGGAAGCTTTCTAACTGGGCACAAGGCAACATACAGGAATGAGCTGGGAGTTACGCATACTCAAAAGCATTACCTGGTCATTGTGCTAGAGTTGAACATATTCTTACCTTAACTTATAATTAAAAATGTATCTGTCAGACAAAGATTTTTCCTCTCGTGATTACAACTTATGATACAAACTCCTAGTTCCAGGGTCCCTCATGGTGGGTTTGCTAATATCATGGGAGGAAGTGGATTGCAAAACTTTACAATCGCTGCTGTGCCATATACTTCAAATCTTTTACCAACTTCAAGCACATGGTAAGTTAAATTAGTTTTTTAAAAAATGGATTGTGAGTTATTTTGGTTAATTTTAAATGATTCAAAGTCCACTGTATTTCTGTAATGAAAGGAAAACTTCGTCTATGATCTGTGTTCAGAGTTTTGGAATCTTACATAGATGACTATATAGCTTCTGCTCCCCTTTTTTTGCTAGAGAAAATATTTTGGGGGATATCCTAACTATCTAAAATTTAATTGAATATGAATCAAGTATCCCTAAAGTTCCATTGTCATAAGTATTATTGTTACACCCTCACTTCCAACTAAATTGCTCTGTTACTTATTTTAAGATGAAGGAATTTGTTTTCTTCCACTATATTTATAGGCTGAAAGAAACTGCACTATAGCAGTTTGTTTTCTTTTTTCCCTTGTTTTTGAATACTACTTCAGGCTTTTCCAATTTGAATGCAAATTTGAGAGTGGTTTTATGTTAATTATGAATAGTGTTTTACTGCTAGATAAAACAATTAGCAATTTCATAGATTTTCTTTTTAATGGTGGTGTATTTTTCTTTTAAAGCATCAACATGCTCAAGTTACCTGAATACCCAAGTAAAGAAATACTCAAGGACAGACTTCTTGTGGCACTACATTGTGGCAGCTATGGTTACACAATGGCATAATGAAGTCTGGAAAACTCATCTGACTACTGATGCACAATTCAGAGTGGCAGAAGTAATTTAGGAAACTGTCAGTGGAAACAGCCTAAATGCAACTCATAGGCAGGGCTGATGTCTAAAATTCATAAGGGATCAGGTTTTCTATTTTTCTTTCTCTTTTCTTGTTTTTGTTTTCCTTTGTGACACAATTAGAAAATATAAAATTGCAGTAGACTTCATTTTTAAAAATGTTAATTGGAAGTAGTAGAAACTGTCCTTTTTCGTATTTGTTTAATCTTGTCCATGATTGTGTTAAGGCAAGATCTTATTCCACATTCCACTTCTGCTATGTAATTGTCTTGTTAAAAGGGTATTTTCTCTTTATTTTCCTATATATTAAATTATATGAGGACATCCAGTTGGTATGTTCCACTGCATGTAAAGTGCCATTTATATTTTGGAAAACTGTTGTACAGAATGGATTGATTTAGATTGTGTATAGCCACAGATATGTATTTTCCCACATTGTATCTATATTGCAATAATTTTTTTAGCTTTTTGGTATTTTAATATATAATGTAAAATTTAGACAAATGTAGCTAATGTTGGATAAAATGATATCTAATTTATATATTAAAGATTATACTATAAGAATTATTTGCATCTTTCAGTGGTCAGTTTTCATGTGTACATACTGTGGTCTCAATTTTCCTTATGCCTTATTTTATTTTATAATGAAAGTAAAATTAAAATATATTTTTACCATATTTATTTTCTTTACATTTATATGTGAGTTCTGATGACACCTTTGAAGAAGTAATCTGATGTGTAGATTGTAATTTAAATATGTTTTATTTCTTAAATTTACTTTTTGTGATTAAAGTATTATGTTCAAGTGATATCTGCCTAATATAGACCATGGTTTTGAAGTTTTGGATGGTCTAATATGTTTTTTATTTATTTTGGAAAAGACATACTGGAACAGTTAATAGCATGAGTAGTTAGAACTTAAGTTTAACAGGAGGTAGAACACTTACACATAGAATTGCTAATGGAGTCATTTATAATGGTTTTGGACTTGCCTCTGGAAACTAAAAATAGAATATCCAGTGATGATATTGATAAAATAACATACACAGATTTTCTCATATTGTTGCTGGAGCTTTAGGATAAAAGCCCTGGCTCTTCTGGAAGCCCAAATGGACAAGGCTTGGCCACCCATCCCCAGTACACCAATTAACGAAATGAGTAATGGCAAAAAGCAGAGCAAAGAGATTTAATCAGTGTGCACATTGAAAAGAGGAACAGATAAAGGGGTCCTGTGAGTCCAAACCCAACTTTGGGTTACTGACATGAACTTTAGGTTTAGAGGAAAAATTAGGGTAGGGGAAAGAGGTCTACCTAATTAAGCAGTCCTGGTCAGAGTGTGGTCTGGTTGATTATTATCTCAGTTCTGGTTCTGCAGGGTGGTCAGAAGAAGTTCTTACTCCTTGAAGGGAGTAAGCTGGTTCCTACAAGATGATGACTACTGCTCCATGGTACAGCCTCACCATCACAGATAATTGCCTTCATTTGGAGGTGATCTGTTTGCTGTGGCTCACCGTCGTTAGGGGTAGTTTTAGTCCTTTGTCACAGGGTGTTTATCAATCAGTCCTGTTTCTGAATCCAAGGTAACTACAGTAGAGGGTGACTCAAGAGTTAAAGTTAAGAGGCAAAATTAGAGCCAGAGAGGGAAAAAAATGGAGTTAGGTCAGGGACCATTGTCCCCCTTCACTTTTGGTTACCTTGTTAGGTCCAAGTAAGGAGTCCATGCTTTTTAGTAAAAGCAGCTTCTAAGAACCTGTTTATAATATGAGCAGCTAGTTTATTTGTTTATTTAATTGAGAGATACATAAATTGAAAGTAGAAAACAGGACCCAAAAGATATAAACATGTTTCTTTAATATATCATTTTGGGTCCTGTTTCATTATTATTATTATTATTATTTTGTTAAATACCTTCAACAGATTGCATGAAAAACTAGGAATTCTTTTAAAATTATGATTAGCTCTAAAACTAAGACTCAGCTGCTTTACTTATAATAATTGAAACTAACAGTTTAAAATTTCTTTTTGAAATTATGGAGGAGGTCATTACATTGTTTAAAGAAAAAATTATAGCAAACTTAGTTTTGTAGACCTTAATTGGCTTTTATTTGTGATTCTAGAATTGGGCAGTCCTCAGAGCCTGTCCTGGCTCAGAACCAAGTTCTTAGAACTCTGTCATGTGGTTGAAAAGCATTTATTGACAGAAAATGGAAATGAGGTACAGGAAAAGGAAATGAGACCCAGAGATAGTCCTATTGATCACCACTCAGCATTTGCCTTATTTGAACAGCTTAAACATTTGGCTGACTGCAGTTGAAGCTTGTCTTCTAGCAGCACTGGCTGAGACTTAGTTATCTGTTCCAGGAGTGAACCCTGAAGTTAGATTTTCAGGTACTTGTGTACTAAGTTAGGTTGTTGTTTGTTACGTAAGGGTCCAAGTCCAGAGGTTTCTAGAGGCCAAATTTGTTTTAATTTTGTAAGCTCTTGAGTTTCTAAACAGGTAGACAGCTTCTTTAATATTATATTCTTTAATGTATTCATTATATTTTTAATGTTTACACATACTTATTTCTGTTCATAATCATGAAATTCATTGGCTTTGTCACATTGGTCCTTTTGAGACCAGTGTTTCTCCTCAGGTGCCAGGCCTTAGGCCCCTGGGTCCACAGACCCAGGAATAAATGCACAGATAGCCAAGGCAAGAGAGAGCAAGGAAGATTTTACTGAGAGGATAGGCAAAGCCTCTGTAAGAATAGAGGGCCCCTGACTGGGTAGCTGAGGTAGGGTTGCTGTCTAGAGTTTTTTATGGTCCCTTTTTTTGGACTGGACTTTTTGAGCTAGCTTCAGTGGCCTGGTCCTCAGTTAGGGGCCACCTGTGTTTTGGTGCAATAGAGTTAAAGGGCAGTTGCTCCTATTGTTTCTGCCTAGAGATTAATTAGGTAGGGGACTACTGGCCAGGTCATGGGCCTTGTTTTTGTTAGAAGAATAGGACTTGATCTAGTGACTGTTGAATAAAGACATTACTTGTTTCCTTTGAAAAACAGGACTTAGAACAATGAGAGTCATGTGATTTGACTAAAACTTACATGACCTAATTGGTTGCTTGGTGACCACCTTGCCTCAGTGATTGCCTATTTCCAGACTCCATTTCCCTGCTCCTGCCTGCAATTTACTAACTTTTTATCATTTTTGCAAGTACTTATGTAGAAGAGATAAGAAGATATTAAATACCTCATGGTATTTTAACCATGAATTTGAATGTTTTAGATTATAGATGTATAAATTTTAGGATTTATTTTTCATTTTTTCTTTCTTTTTATAAGAGTATCATTAATATAAAAAGACTAACATGGAGATTAAAAATATTATGTAAACTGGAGGCAGCAGTTCTTTTCAATTTACTGCATTTCCACTCTGTAGGTAAGGGGGTATGTTAAACGCAAGGTAGTATAGAAAAATGATTAGAAAGATACTCTTATCCTTAGGGGCTGGGAGTTAGCTCAGTTGGTAGGGCACTGCACTGCAGTCTCTGAAGTCCTGAGTTCGATTCCTAGCACTGCAAAAATGGGAGAAGGACCTGGCAATCCACTCCCAAGGCAATCCCGGAAACAGCCATTGAAAACCCTATGAGGGTCGCTATGAGTGGATACCGACTCGACGGCACCTAACAACAACAACAACAACAACTTATCCTTAGGGTAATAGTTCATATTAACAGGAAAATGACTCAACTGTCAAAAAATGGTAGTTGCATTTAAGGAAGAAAACAGGAGTACAGCACTCTAAAGGAATAAAAATAATATGTAAGGGAGTATATTAGTTAACAAAATTAGTAGATAATGAAAATATCTGGGCAAGGGTAGATTAAGCTATTGAAATAATTTTAGGGGATAGTGACCACATTGTTAATAAAATCCATGAAAACTTAACATAGATGTTGTTATTAGGTACCATGAGTTGGTATCCGACTCATAGTGACCGTACATTCAACAGGCGAAATGCTATTGTCGGTGCTTCTCTGCTATTCACAGGATTTTCAATGGCAGGTTGATTTTTGGGAGTATGTTGCTGGGTCCTTCTTTCTTAACATAGATAGATTCATCTAAAACCAAAATGTAGGGAAATCCCAACTTTGAAACAATCTGCTGAACACAACACTTACTGTTGTGACAGTTTGTTGGATATGTGTGGTGGGGGGAGAACAAGCTTTAAAGCATAGGTCACAATTTGAAGGCCCAAGAGATGATTCCTACTCACACATTTATGTTTGGTTATGCTAATTCTAAAATTTTGAATTATCAACATAAATTATAGAGATTTCATGCGATGTTCAGGTATTGGCCTTCTTTGGGAAAATAAGACAATCTGACCACATTGGGTGCATATTCCTAAAAAGCAGTATTTGTTCACTGGGATTGAATGGAAGCTACTGCTTTGAGTGGCTGAATGTTCTCTTGAGCCATTTCATACCCTAATCTGCCTCACTAATTCGTTACCTTCCTGTCCATTGAAAGCTTTGGAGTATGCTATACATAATCTGTTGATCAGAAGAAGTGTTCCCCTAGAGTAAAAATTGGTACCAGTCCTTTGGTATCAGATTTGTCTTTGACATTTGTTACAGAGAAAAACTGGGAATAATCTCAATGTCTATAACTATGGGGCTGACTAAATATATTACATCCATAGAATAGAGTGTTAGTATTTATGAAGAAATGAAACTTCAGTATGTGCTGCTGTTATGTATGGTTGAGTAGGGTCCAACTCATAGCAACCTTATGTACAGCAGAACAAAACACTGCCTGATTCTGTGCCAGGCACATGATCTTATTTATGCTTAAGCCCATTGTTGCACACACTGTGTCAATCCATTTAGTTGAGGGTTTTCCTTTTTTTTTTCATTGACCTGCCACTCTAACAAAAAGAGGTCCTTCTCCAGGGATTGGTCGCTCCTGACTACATGTCCAAAATACGTAGGGTGCAGTCTAGCCGTACTTGCTTGTAAGGAGTGCTCTGGTTTCACTTCTTCTAGGACAGATTTGTTGGTTCTTTTGGCAGGACATGGTATATTCAATATTCATTTCCAGCACCATAATTCAAAAGCATCAATTCTTCTGTCTCCCTTATTCAGTGTCTGGCTTTCACAACCATATGATGCAACTGAAAAT
>VMDO01022066.1:21232-34302 GCA_007922755.1 Pedetes capensis
AAAAAAAAAAAAAAAAAAAAAAAAAAAACCAAAACAAACAAACAAAAACCAGAGGTCTTCTGCAACAGCTTTTCCCAATGCAATGCATCTTTTGATATATTGACTGTAGCTTCTGTGGATGTTGATTGTAGAACCAAGTAAAGCAAAATCTTGGACAACCTTAATCTTTTCTCCACTTATCATGAAGTTGCTTACTGATCCAGGTGTAAGGATTTTTGCTTACTTGGTGTTGAGGGGCAATCCATACCGAAGGCAGTGTTCTTGGATCTTCAAGTAAGTGTTTCAAATTTTTTTCACTTTCAGCAAGTAGAGTTGTGTCATCTGTATAACATAGGTTGTTAATGAGTCTTTCTCCAATCATGATGCCACATTCTTCTTCATAAAGTCTAGCTTCTCAGATATTTGCTCAACATAGAGATTGAACAGGTACAGTGAAAGGATACAGCCATGATGCACACCTTTCTTGACTTTACCATGCAATGTTTCTTTGTTCTGTTGGAATGATTACCTCCTGGTCCATGTACAGATTCCTCATGAGTGCAATTAAGTGTTCTGGTATTCCCATTCTTTGCAATGTTACCCATAATTTGTTATGATATACACAGTCAAATGCCTTTGGATAGTCGATAGAACATAGACATCTTTCTGGTATTCTCTGCTTTTGGCTAATATTCATGTGATATCAGCAATGATGTCCCTGCTTCCATGCCTTCTTCTGAATCCTGCTTGGTTTTCCAGCAGTTCCCTGTCAAACTACTGCTATAGTCGCTTTTAAGTGATCTTTAGCAAAATTTTGTTTGCATGTGATATTAATGATATCGTTTGATAGTTTCTACATTTGGTTGGATCCCCTTTCTTGGGAATAAGCGTAAATATGGATCTTTCCCAGTCAATTTTCCAGGTAGTTGTTTTCTAAATATCTTGACAAAAAAGTGAGCACCTCCAGTGCCGCATCTGTTTGTTGAAACATCTCTATTGGAGCCTTGTGTTTTGCGTCTTTAAGGCAGCTTCCACTTCCTCCTTCCTGATTATATACAGTACCATTGCTTCCTGGGGCTGGGATTTGGCTCAGTGGGTAGAGCGCTGCGCTGTAGTCTCTGAGGTTCCCCAGTTCAATTCCCAGCACCTCAAAAATGGGAGAAGGACCTGGCAATCCACTCCCAAGGCAATCCCGAAGCAGTCAGCCATTGAAAACCCTATGAGGGTCGCTATGAGTCGGATACCGACTTGACGGCACCTAACAACAACAACAACATTGCTTCCTGATTATATACAGCCTCTTGAAATGATTGTTCATCCACTGATTATTTTAGGTATAATGACACTGTGTATTCCTTCCATTTTCTTTTGATATTTCCTGTGTAGTTTAATATTTTCTCTGTAGAATCCTTCATTATTGCCACTCTAGGCTTGAATTTTTTCTTCAATTCCTTAAGTTTGAGAAAAAGAGTGTGTTCTCTTTTGGGTTTCTATCTCCAGCTCTTTGCACGTGTCAAAATATTTGATTTTGTCTTCTCAAGCTGCCCTTTGAAATCTTCTCTTTGGTTCCTTAACTTCATCATATCTTCCTTTTACTTTAGCTGTTCAATGTTCAAGGGCAACTCTCTTTTGACATATAATTTGGTCTTCTTAATAACCTTTTGCTTTCCTCAGGAATGATGTCTTTGATGTCATGCCACAACATGTCTGATCTATCATTAGTGTCTAATGCATTAAACCTGTTGTTGAGATAGTCTCTGAACTCAGGTGGGATATACTCAAGGTCATACTTTGGCTCTTGTACCCTTGTTCTGATATTCTTCAGTTTCTGTTTGAACCTACATATGAGCAGTTGATGGTCTGCTTCACCATCAGCACCTTGTCTTTTTTTGACTTTTGACATTGAGCTTTTTCATCATCTCTTCCCACAAATATAGTCAGCTTGGTTCCTGTATGTTTCATCTGGTGAATTCCATGTGTATAGTCACTGTTTATGTTGCTGAAAATTGTATTTGCAATGAAAAAGTTATTGGTCTGACAAAATTATATTATGTGATCTCTTGCATCATTTCTCTCACCTGGCCATATTTTCCAACTAATGAGCCACCTTCTTTGTTTCCAACCTTTGCATTCCAGTCACCAGTATTTATCAGTACATCCTGATTGTGTGTTCGATCTATTTCAGATTGCAGAAGTTCATAAAAAATCTTCCCTATTTTCACTTGTAGCCTTAGTGGTGGGTATGTAAATTTGAATAATAGTCATATTGACTGGCCTTCCTTGTAGGTATATGGGTATTATTCTACCACTGACAGCATTCTACTTCAGGAGAGATCTTGAGATGTCTTTTTTGATGACGAATGCAACTCCATTTCTCCTTAATCTAATGGCATAGTAGACCATATGATTATCTGATTCAAAATGGCCCATGCCAGTCCATTTTAGCTCACTGATGCCTAGAATATTGATGTTTATGTGCTGCATTTCTCTTTTGACAATTTCTAATTTTCCTAAATTCATACTACGTACATTCCATGTTCCAATTATTAATGGATGTTCACAGTTGTTCCTCCTCATTTTGAATCATGCCTGATGGGCATTTGGGGGTCCCTGGGGCTTTACTCCATTCCCAGCATTAAGGTGGACTCTACTTTGAAAAGACAACTCTTACCCAGTCATGTTTTGTGTGCCTTCCAACCCAGAGGGCTCATTTTCCAGCACTACATTTGACAGTGCTTCTCTGCTATTCATAGGGTTTTCAATGGCTAATTGTTTTGGGAGTGGGCTTCCAAGTCCTATTCCCTAGTTTGTCTTAGTTTGGAAGCTCAGCTGAAACCTATCCAACATGGGTGACCCTGCTGAGAAAAACAGTGTGTAAACCTGTAATACTAGCAGCATAGCTTTCAGCCTCACAGCAACCCACAAGCTCCCACAGTATGGCAAACTGATAGACACACAGGGAGATCAATATGTACTGACATGTAAATGTTTCTTCTAAGGTTTGTTAAGCACAATAGTTAAGATGTGTATAAGAGTGACTTCTGTAAAATATACATGGGATTATTTGCAAAAAAAACTTCCCCAGGAGTTGAACAAGAGACTATTAGCAATATCTGGGAAAGAACTATAAGATGAGATGGACATTGTCACTGCATAACCTTTTTTCACCTGTTTCTCTAAATCATAGGCCTATGTTGTATATCTATCTATCTATCTACCTATCTATCTATCTATAGATATGCTCAAAGAACTATACAATATCTCTAATCCAGAAGAGAAATATCAGTAGTAGGTTTTATTGAATATAAAATATCATAGCAGTAGTGATAAGTAGTATTTTCATAATCACACTTATAATTTTATGTCTAACCAGTTAATATAGTTGATTTAAAATAACTCTCAATGTCTTTTATAGTCAATAAAGGGTATGCTTCCTTTTCAACAAAGCTCTATTTCTATATTGTCTGATAACTAGCACTGTTCTTAGCTTACTAAAATTTTATCAATTGGATATTTATTTGAATTAACACCCCTCTCCTTTTTTGTGGTGCTGGGGATTGAATGAACCCAGGGCCATGTGCGCACACATTTAGACAAGCATTCTATCACTAAGATACACCTCCAAAACCTTTCAATGTAGTTTTTACATTGTTGAATTCATAAAGAACATAACATTTTAGTATCTTCTTTATTTTCTTAGTATTTTATTTTAAACATCTCTCATGCCATTGGCCTGCAGCTGTAGCACTGTGGCATCCAATCTCATCAGATTTCAGAAGCTAAGCAGGGTTGAGCCTGGTTAGTACTTAGATGGGAGACCGCCTGGGAACACCAGGTGCTGTAGGCTCGGGAAAAGGACCTGGCAGCCCACTCCTCCAATACAATCAACCATTGAAAACCCTGTAAATAGCAGAGAAGCACTGACAATAGTGTTTGTCTATTGCACATAGGGTCTCTATGAGTCGGACATTGACTCAACGGCACCTAACAACTCATGCCATTATAACTTATTTGTATGTCAGACACCATAGTGCATGCTTGTAACCCCAGGGACTCAAGCAGGAGGATTGCCAGTTTGAGGATAGAGGTAGCCAGTGCAACTTAGACACTGTCTCAAAATAGAAAATAGAAAAGAGACTGAGAGTGCAGACCACTGGTGGAACACCTTGGGTTCAACTCCCCAGTACCATAAAATAAATAAATAAATAAATAAATAAATAAATTAATTAATTAATTAATTTTAAAAAATAAAATAAAACTTACTTGTAAACATATTGTATTGTTAGGCCACTTATGATGGCATAATAATCTGTTGTTTGACCTGTTAGAGTTGTAATATTTTTGCTTTTATAAATAACAGTAGTTTCTTTAAAAACTCCTTATAGTCATCTGGGTTATTGAAATGTGCATTTGCTCTTTGGTCATGGACTTACTTCTTAGAAGCTTAACAAAGGACTCTTGAATCTTGTGCCCATTGGTGGTAAGCAGGGTGTGGTTGCTACAGCAACAGTTTGGACTAGATGCCCTATTAAGAGTGTAACTCAGAGAGAAAGGGGTACAAAGGTGTGACTAAAATAAATGAGTTTAGTAATAGCTAATTTCAGGTCTTCTTTCCAAGAACAAAAGAAGAAACTCATCTTCATGTGACACAAACCCTGTTCACGGGGCCCTGTGTACAACAGGTGAAAACACTATTATGAGTTCTTCTCTGCTATTCACAGGGTTTTCAATGGCAGATTGATTTTTGGGAGTGGGCTGCCTGGTCCTATTCCCAGCAATTGTAATAGAAGTCCCAAATTTTTGATTGGGTTTAAGCTATGTTAATGTGGGCAGATTTCCTTTATAAATATTTTGGGTTCTAGGTTATGGTTATCTGCCTACTGGTCTGTTGCAAATTGGCATAATTTTAGTTTATAATCAATCTTTAATTTTACAGATGAGAAAGTTGGAGACCAGGCAAGTAATGACTTCTTCAAGGCTTCAGGAATATTTGCTAACCAAATTGGATTTTGAAACCTAGATTCTCTGATTCTTAGTCTACTAGGTTTTCTGTTGCACCATGCTGTCTCTTTGTGATCAAACTGCATTATTAAAAGACTTTTACAAAAACACCTGCAGCCTATTAACTGTTATGTACAGCAAGCCTGTTGAGAAACTACAATTTAATAAGCTGATAGTTAAGAGTGATTAATAGGACTATATTTCTTCTTTCCCACTGTGCCACAACAAGCTAGGGTGGGTATTTTATCATCTCAAAATGAGAAAGAACAGATGTATTGTCAGATCATAGATCATTAGTAGTCATTAACTTTTATTATCTTTATAAAAATGTTCAATTTCAAGCATACTTGGTACTTCAAAATATGTTTTTCTTCTAGTGTAGCAAAACCATTAAAACTATAAACTGAAAATCTAATGATTCATATATACTTGTGCGAGGGAATCAAATATAGTTGACTGAAATGGAGGGAAAGTGGTCCTAGGTGAGTGTTGGAAATACAGTTACTTTTTGAATCATTTCAGCAAATTCACTTTAATGCCTCCTATGTACTCAAGACTGGTTTAGGGACTGTGACCCAGCTGCTACCTTTGGAAGAGATAAAATGCACTTGGGTAGATGAAAGGCATATTTGAAACAGGGTTTTAAACTGTGCAAATGTTGTATAATTAAGTGTAAAAATCAGCTACAGGAATATATTCATGCAAGATAAGAATAGTTTAATGTAAACTCATTGTCCAAAGCAGCTTCAAATATTTGTCCTAATTAAATTCTTAAATTTTGTCTAGGTTTGGAGACAAATAAATTGATCATTTTGTCAATTGAGCAAATAATTGGAAAGGATAAAAAGGATAAAATTATAGCAAATTAAGGCACTATTTATCAGATTTTTAACTAGTGAATTATCAGTTCTAGGTTCTGATATTCCTTGAAAATTCTGATATTTTGGGTGGAGTCAAGATGGCGGACAGATAACACACGCCTTCTGTCCTGGAGTAATGGGAAGCCTCGATTAGGGGTTTGAAACTCACATTGAATAAATACAAACAGTGATAATTTAGTTTGAGAGATAGAGAATGAAACTAGGCGTACACTGAAATCAAGGATTTGGCTTTGGAGGAGCTACACAGTGGACAGTAGTGGGACTGCCGCCATTTCGCCATCACACAGACAGCAGATAGAATCCCAAAGACTTGGAGGGGACTTCACACACACGCACCCACGGGGGCCGGAGCCAACACGGAGTGCAACCTTGGCAGCACACTCTCACCCTGTCTGCGGGACACAAACTACATATTCCAGGTGATTCAGTTTGAGGTCGCACACAGAATTGCCATCCGTAGCAGCCTCGGAGCGAATGGGGAAACTGGTGCCAGCGATCCGTGTCTAGAGCTGAGACACGGTTCCCTCCCTCCTGTTGTGGCGGGTCAGGTGTACAGACGCGATCTCCACAGATATATGGGCACACATATACCTGGATCCCAGACACACCAGAAGTGAGCCCAAGTCAACCCACTGTACTGTGGAGAAATCTGGGGTTTGTGGAGGCGACTGAGCCCCACGCAGACAGAGTGCTCCTTTTTGGCAGAGCCTAGTGGCACAATTAGCCACAAGCAGAGCAGTTCCGAGCATGATCACAGCACACGACAAAACCTGCTTCAGATTTCCTCTGGGTTGGCAGGAGAGCATCCCGCCCACAAGAGGATTTGGTCCGCCCAAGTGGGCGGAAAGCCCTGCAATAAAAAACTCCACGATAGCAGCCATATTCCCCCCATGCTGTAGGTTTTGGGGAGGAAATCTCTGATTTGGGGAATTGGCGCCCAAACTATGTGGGACAGGGAGAACTCCAGGGAGGACCCCACAGGTTCCACTGCCTCTCGAACAATACAATAGACACAGAATATTTCGTGGAACAGTCTCTTTGGGCACTGGGGGCCCCAATTAAATCCAGGACATTGTGGGGCGTTTTGCCATATCGACCCAATAAGACCGACTGTTACTGCGGATTGTGTGGAAACACTGCCACCCTGAGTTCTGTAGGGAGCACTGCATCCTGCAGTATCGACTTCACCTGGTGGAACCGGGTGTCCTCAGCTCAGATTCCATCTGCAAGAACATACAAGTGCTTTCCCCCCCCCCCCCCACAGGGGTTTGAACCCAGGGTCTTGTGCCTGCTTCCTTTGTGGGAGCTGGACCAACAGGCTGTGCCCCCAGCCCATATTTTTTGCTTTTTGAAACAGGGTCTTGCTGGGTTGCACAGATCTCGGGCTTGCGATCCTCCTGCCTCCACCCCCCAAGCCACTGGGATTCCAGGTGTGCATCACTGCACCTGACTACAAGAGATTTTATATGTATATGGGAGCGTGTATGCATGAGGTCTGGAATTTTATTTTATTTTATTTTTTAATTTTAATTTTTTATTTTATTTTATTTTTGTATGGGGGTTTGAACCCAGGGTCCTGTGCCTGCTTGTTTGTTAGGTGCTGGGCCACTGTACTGCACCCCGGGATCATATTTTTTGTTGTTGTTGTTGCTTTTTGAGACAGGGTCTCATTGGGTTGCACAGAACTCGGGCTTGTATTTATCCTGCCTCTGACCCCCAAGCCGCTGGGATTGCAGGTGTGCACCACTGCATCAGACTACAAGTGTTTTTATTTGTGTTTGGGAGCGTGTATGTGTGAGATTTGTTTCTTTTTCTTTTTTCTTTTTTCTTTTTACTCTTTTTCTTCCCTATTTTTCTTCCTTTCTTCTTTTACTCCCTTCCCTTTTTCTATTCTCCTTCTCTATTTCTTAAGCTATATATGTGTCTTTGTTTTAAGCATTTATCTCTTAAATCTTAACCTTCACTTTAATTTCGACAGTAATTTCTATTAGCTTCTGTCCTCTACCTCCTCTTTCTCCCTCTTCTATCACCAGATCCCCCCCTTTTCACCCCACAGAAGAGATACAAAATCCGTCACCTCCCTAACCCTTACCCCCTTGGAGTTGGGCTGGTGGACTAAAGTGTCAATTGCACAGACCAAATAGCCGAGAATATACCCAGCTCATAAGCGCTAATAAGCACCAGAGATTCAGCACCACACAATTTCAAAGGAATAACAGAGGAAGAAGTTCTGAATAATCAGGAGAGACAAATTCTATTTCCCAGACCATATTATGGGCAAACAAAGTAAACCTAAAAAAACACAAAGGGGCAGGATGGATCTGAAGGCTCTACAGATCATAGCCCCCCAACAAATAACTCCAAGGACTCTCAGTTCTTAGAGATCTCTGATTCAGAGTTCAGAGTCATGGTTATAGACATGCTAAGAGAAATAAAGACAAATACCACAAATACACTGGAGATAATTGAATGGAAGATTTTTTATTTGGAAGCTGTTCTGTCATCCCAGTTAGAAATGATCAGGAAAAATCAAACCACTTTGCTTGATACTCAATCCAAATTATCAGAATTGAACACAGCTAAAGAATCCTTCTCTTCAAGACTGGATGAATCAGAGCTGAGGATCTCTGAGGCAGAAGATGGCATAAACGAGCTGAAACACAAGCAATTAGAAATGGAGTCAATGATAAAGGTTTTAAAAAAAGATTTCCAAGAGAACTCAGATAGAGTGAAAAAAAGAAATATAAGAATTATGGGTATTCCTGAGTGAGAAGAAAGAATCACTGGAGGCCTTCACAACCTAGTAAATGATATCCTCAAGGAAAACTTCCCAAAGATAGCACAGGAAATGGATATATACACCACTGAGACTTTCAGGACTCCTTTGAAGGCTGACTTAAATAGATCATCCTGGAGACACATCATCACTCGCATTTTGTCATTAGAGGCCAGAGACGCCATTTTATAAGCAGCAAGACAGAAGCCCCTTATTACTTATAAAAAACAGCCAATAAAAATTACTGCAGACTTTTACATATCAAAAGCTAGAAAGCTTTTTTACATTGAAAGCTAGAAAGGAATGGGCACAGGTGATTCAAATATTAAGAAAAAACAATCTCCAGCCTAGATTAATATATCCAGCAAAATTATCTTTGATAATAGATGAGGAATATAAGACATTTAATGACAATGAAGCTTTTCAACGATATGCAACCCCCAAACCAGCACTGGAGAGGATTATAAATCAATTACCACATCCAGGAGAGTTAAGACAACCCTACAAAGGAAATCAAAGAACCGATTAACTGAGATGAGTCCAACACAAGAAAGGTCCAAAGCAAACATGAATCATAAATCAGTAACAGGTAATGATTGGATAAATGACAATAATCTCTATTAATGTAAATGGTCTTAACTCACCAATTAAGAGACAGAGATTGGCTAATTGGATGAAAAAACACAAACCATCAATATGCAGTATTCAAGAAACTCATCTAACTCACAAAGACTGGAATAAACTGAAAGTTAAGGGCTGGAAAATTGTATACCTGGGGGGGGGGGACAAAAGAAAGCAGGTGTTGCAATTTTAATTTCAGATAGATTAAATTTCATTCCAAAGCTAATTAGAAGAGACAAGGATGGTCATTACATTTTAATACAAGGAACAATCGATCAAGAATCAATAATGCTCCTTAATATTTATGCCCCAAACATAGGAGCTCCTAGCTTTATAAGACAAACCTTATGGAATATAAAGAACTTTATGGGACCAGAATCAATAATAATGGGGGACTTCACTCCACTTGTGTCAAGAGACAGGTCATCAAAACAAAAAATCAACAGAGAAACATCAAATCTAATCTCCACTCTAAACCAGCGGGATCTCACAGATATATACAGAATATTTCATCCACACGATGAGGAATACACATTCTTCTCAGCTCGACATGGTACGTTTTCTAAAATAGATCATATGCTAGTCCATAAGAACTCCCTCAACAAATACAAGAAAGTAGAAATTATCCCCTGTTCCTTAGCAGATCATAATGGGATAAAATTGGAGCTCAAGAACATGAATAATTTCAGAAACTTTACAAACTCATGGAGACTGAATAATTCACTACTGAATGACCCATGGATTTTTGATGAAATCAAATTGGAATTTAAAAAATTCCTACAATCAAATGATGATGAAAACACATCATAACAAAACATATGGGACACAGCAAAGGTAGTTTTAAGAGTGAAGTTAATAGGATTAAGTGCTTTCATCAATAAAATAAAGAAGAGCCAAATAAATGACCTAATGACACAGCTTAAGACACTAGAAATCCATCAACAACAAAAAAACACTAAATGGAACACACAGAGGGAAATTACAAAAATAAAGGGAGAAATATTTCAATTAGAATCTAAAGAGATAATTCAAAAAATTAATAAGACTAAGAGCTGGTTCTTTGAAAAGTTTAATAAAATAGACACCCCTCTGGCTAACCTCATCAAAACGAAAAAGGAAAAATCTAACATAGTACGGATAATGAAAGACAATGGATCCATAACCACCGAATCCAACGAAATACAGAAAATTATCATGGATTACTATGAGAGACTATATTCCAAAAAATATGAAAATGCAGAAGAAATGGACAAATTTATTAACACGTATGACCTACCAAAACTAACCCCAGAAGACATAACTGACTTAAACAAGCCCATTACTTATACAGAAATAGAAAAAGTAATTAAAAGTCTCCCAATAAAGAAGAGCCCAGGTCCTGATGGATTCACGGCAGAATTTTACCAAACTTTTAAAGAAGATATAATACCTGTCTTCTTCAAATTATTCCAAAGAATAGAAAAGGAGGGAACACTCCCAAATACATTCTATGAGGCTACCATCCCCTGATACCTAAACCAGGAAAAGATTCATCTAAGATAGAGAATTATAGACCCATCTCCCTCATGAATCTAGATGCAAAAATATCTAATAAAATTCTGGCAAACAGAATACAACAGCATATGAAAAAGATTATTCAACATGTCCAAGTGGGATTTATACCACAGATGCAAGGCTGGTTTAACATATGGAAATCAATTAATGTAATCCAACATATCAAGAAACTGACAAACAAAAACCACATGATCATCTCAATTGATGCTGAAAAGGCCTTCAATAAAGTGCAACACCTTTTCATGATAAAAACACTGGAGAAAATAGGTATAACAGGCAAATACCTTAATTTCATAAAAGCTGTTTATGACAAACCTACAGCCAACATTATGGAGAAATGGAGAAATGGAGAAAAATGGAGAAAAACTAAAACCATTTCCTCTTAGATCTGGAACAAGACAAGGATGTCCTCTCTCTCCTATTCTATTCAAAATAGTAATTGAAGTCCTGGCCAGGGCAATCAAACAAGAGAAAGAAATTAAAGGGATACAGATTGGCAAGGAAGAGGTCAAATTATCCTTATTTGCAGATGATATGATCTTATACCTGAAAGACCCCAAAACCTCAACCAGAAAACTTCTGGACCTAATTAACTCATTCAGCAAAGTTGCAGGCTACAAAATTAACACACAAAAATCAATAGCTTTTCTTTACACCAATTCCAAACAGGAAGAGAAGGAAATTTCAGGAAAAATACCATTCATGATAGCCCGCCAGAAAATTAAATACCTTGGAATCCATCTAACCAAAGACCCTTCAGAACTCTACGAGGAAAATTTCAAAACATTAAAGAAAGAAATAGCAGAGGACACTGAAAAATGGAAAGACCTCCCCTGCTCCTGGATAGGGAGAATGAATATTGTAAAAATGGCTATCCTACCAATAGCAATCTATAGATTTAATGCAATACCCATTAAAATTCCACTGACTGACTTTATAGAAATAGAAAAAATGATCCAAAATTTCATATGGAACCACAAAAGACCACGTATAGCCAAAACGCTCTTAAGCTGCAAAATGAATGTAGGTGGAATCACAATTCCTGACTTCAAGCTATACTATAGAGCAGTGGTTGGAAAAACAGCTTGGTACTGGCACAAAAATAGGCCCGAAGACATCTGGAACAGAATAGAAGACCCAGAAATACCTCAACACACCTATAGCCACCTGATTTTCGACAAAGGAGCAAAGCAAGTAAACTGGAAAAAGGACAGGCTCTTCAATAAATGGTGCTGGGAAACATGGTCATCCACATGCAGAAAAATGAAAGCTACCCCCATCTCTCAATATACGTGAGAGTTAGCTCAAAATGGATAAAAGATCTCAACATAAAATCAGAAACGTTAAAACTTGTAGAAAGCAAGATAGGCAACACACTCCATCATATAGGCTTAGGAAAGTATTTCCTTAATAGGACTCCAATTGCTCAAGAAATTGCAACTAAAATAGACAAATGGGATTACATGAAATTAAAACCTTCTGCACAGCAAAAGAAACAATTAACAGAGTCAAGGAAACCCCCACAGAATGGGAAAAAATCTTCACATTTTATACATCAGATAAAGGTCTAATTACTAGAATTTATAAAGAACTCTAGAAAAAAACTCCCCCCAAAACCAAACAACCCAATACACAAATGGGCAAAGGAATTGAGTAGACAGTTCTCAAATGAAGAGGTCCGTAAAGCCATGAAACACATGAAAAAGTGCTCAACATCCCTAGCCATTAGGGAAATGCAAATCAAAACAACTCTGATATTTCACCTTACACCAGTAAGAATGGCCAAGATCAATAAAACAAACAACAACAAAGGCTGGCGAGGTTGCGGGGAAAAGGGAACACTCTTACATTGTTGGTGGAGCTGTAAATTGGTGCAACCACTGTGGAAATCAATATGGAGGTACCTCAAAAAACTAAAACTAGATCTATCATATGACCCAGCTATAACACTATTGGGAATTTACCCAAAGGGAGATGGGTCATCATACCACAGACACACCTGCATCTCTATGTTCAATGCAGCACTTTTCACTATAGCAAGGATATGGAATCAACCAAAGTGCCCTTCAACAGAAGAATGGATAAAAAAAAACTATGGTATATATACACAATGGAATAGTACTCAGCAATCAAGAAAAATGAAATAAGGTCATTCGCAGCAAAATGGATGGAATTAGAGAAAATTATTTTGAGTGAACGAACACGAGCTCAGAAAGAGAAACAACACATGTTCTAACTCATATGAGGGAGCTGATTCA
>VMDO01022067.1:0-34200 GCA_007922755.1 Pedetes capensis
ATAATCATCCTATTAAAATCAATTGAGGAAAAGGAAGGTTATTGTTCTAATAATTTTCTCAGTACCTTGCTAATTTCTCAGCATGCCACTTCCATATAAGATATAGAAATCTGTTTTACGAAAGAAGAAGCATTGATTTTGAATGACTTACTTACTTTCCTTCTGCCTCTGATTTCTTGTCTCCCACATGAGATAATATAAGTCTGCTTTATAAACTCATTGACATTAATTAGAATTTAATTCTGCAAAAAAACTTCTGGAAAGTTCAGTGGCAAATTGAGCTAATTGGGTTCTTTGATTCGAACATAAGTTGCAATAAACTGACCAAAGTAAACAGTTCACTGAAGTTTCTAATTAGATCAATATTATTTAGCTAATAATGAACTACTACTTACACATATAGTCATATCCTCCAAGTAACATTTATTCTTTCTCAGGTATGACAAGAAAAAAATTATCTCATTCATCAATTGAAATGAATTTAGATCCTTAATTTTAATGATGATGATTATCTTCAAAAACAGAAAAATTAAGGAAATCTATAAAAATAGTTTTGCATTTCCTTAATTTTAACTGCATAATAACCTCAGAAACAACTTATTGCATATTTATTTTATTATAATTATAAAGTTTGATTTTAATGTATAAACTCTGAAAGCATCTAAAAAGCATTTGCAGTCTCACCAAAAGTCACTGAATATTTATAACAAGAAATTAGAAGACACATTAATTTCTCCCTTTATGCTGATTCTATCTGCAAAAATAACATGAATAATGCTCTTCAACTGGATTTTTTATTAACTCAGAATAACGACTAAAATTAGCTAGTTCAATTGGAGTTTTTCATATATCATTAAATTGAGTATCTGTTTATTTGTTTGTTTGTTTGTTTTTTCAATTCATCCATTCGTTCACCAGCCACCTATTGGACTGTGATCATAAGCCAATCATTTAGATAGAAAATGATAATAGAAAAACATATTTGTATTTGTGTGTGTGTGTTATACCTGAGGCCATAGCACCCTAGCATCCAATCCAGCCTGATTTCAGAAGCTAAGCAGGGTTGGCTTGATTAACCCTTGAATGGGAGAGTGCCTGGGAATATCAGTGATGGAGGATAGGGAGAAGAACCTGGCCACCCACTCCTAAAACAATCCTCCATTGAAAACCTTATGAGTAGCAGGGAAGCACTAACAATAGCGCCAGGCATGGCACAGTGTTGGAGAGTTTCTTTCTGTTGTGGATAGGGTCGCTGTAAGTAGGACCTGGCTCTATGGTTTCTAACAACAACACCAAAAAAAAAAAAAAAAAAAAAACGTGTACACAGACATTTATATATGGGGAGAAAGTATTCCTATGCTCAGATCACTAATATATCTGTTGAGCTGACATAAACAGGTGCAAAAATCAGACTGTGATGAAGTAGTTTAATAACATTATGATAGAAACATTGTAATGTATCCCAAAGAAGGAATGTTGTCATGGAGGAGTTGATATTTGTTCACGACTTTATTACATGAGTGGAATTTGACCAGACAGAAAAGAGGAATGTCACAGGCCAAAGTAAAAGCACAGAAGTGCTGAAGCATACAGTAGTCATGAGTGCTATAATTACTAGCACCTATAAGACCAAAATATAACATGCATGGAGTGCTTTGGTAAAGGATGAAGATGAAAAAATGCTTAAGATAATATTGTTAAAGGAATCAATAATTTTATATAAATAAGAAGTCTATATGAAATCCTCAGAAATGCATAAATGCACTCAGTATCTGGATGTGGACAACTTCTTAAATGTAATCATTCAAGTTCATCTGTAGGTTATTTATATTTTAGGTGCATTAAACTGTTTTCAATTTTCCAACACATTTGTGTCTTTGCATACTCTGATTCTATGGTTGAAACACCTTTACTTGTCTTTCTCCTGCCCTATTTAAATTGGCTAATTCCTTCCCTTAACCAGATTCTAGTATATTATTATGTTTTCTTGTTGAGTACTTTAACAATGGTGATATGTCTGCCAAACTTGTGATATATTATATTTAGATGGTCTTCCCTTCTTTCAGACAACAGAAGAGTTGAGGACAAGGACTACAACTAGTTGACTAGCATCAAAACTCCTCACACAGTGAAGAAACCTGAGATATCACCTTCATCAAATTCTTAATATTACCCTGAACAGTGATATGCATGTGGACATTATGCAGCCCTGATAGAATACACTGAAAAGGCCCATCACTCTTTGATACTATTGCCAAAAAATGATTATTTAAGATAATTATGAAAACCCATTATGGAAATCCATATCTGCAAAATAACTGACATTCAGATGTGTGAAGGCCATGAAAGATAAGGAGTAACTATCACTGCTTAGAGAGTAAGGAGACATAACTACAAGCCTTGTGGAGTCCTGGTTAGATCCTGGAACAGAAAATTATACCAGCTAGTGGAAAAATTGTTAAATCTGATTTAAGTCCTTAGTTAATTGTACTGTACCAATGTCAGTCTCTTTAGTGTGACAACCATCCTGTGGTTATGCAAGATGGTAACACTAGGGAAAGCAAATGAAGGTTGTACTGGACCTCCCTCTAATATTTTTCAAATTTCTGCAAGTTTAAAATTCCTTCAAAATAAAAATATAAGTAGTAAAAGTAGTTTGATAAATATTTGTTAAATGATAAATGGAATGTGGTGTTTTGGATTGGAAATCCTTATTTCTTATTCCATATTTCTAAATAATATTACTGAATATGTAATCTACAACTTGCACTGAGTTAGGCACTCAGAAGTCTTAATAGCAAATACACAACTATTAAACCTGAACTTTAATGTGCTATTATAAAAAAGTCTTCTAATAAATGTGTTTTAGCATATTCACTATATTAGATTGATTTCCATTATAATGTATTTTAATCAATGAGTTATTCATCTCTAGATGATATATACACAGTCTCAATTCAGTAATATTTATTAATATCAAACTAATAAATGTTATATAATGCTAAGTAGCAGTGAAGGAGCCATAATACTGCACAATATTCCCATATTTCATAGAAAGAGCTGTTTTTTTGGAGATCAAAAGATAAATTTTCTGATAATATCAACAATGAAAGTCTTCAACAAACACATTCAGTATAATCAAACTATTGTGTGAAAAGAAAACTGAAGACATGGTTTTAGTCTTCAAGACATTGCTTTTCAATACAATGATCCAGAATGTTTTACAAGGACACAGGTTTTGAAAATAGTCCTCAAGTGAGAACAAGCAAAACCAATATCTTATGAAACACGGTATATCAAACCTTCAGATTCAAAAGGCACTTGTAAAATATCTGTAAACATTGTGAAGTTCAGATTTATTCCTGATTCCCTTTTATTCTAGACTACATGGATATGTTTGGGTTCTGTGATTATAACATGTTTAACACAGCTTTTGGAAGCAAAAGGTCACTCTCTGTGTTGTTTCATTTTCACAGACTTGGTGACAAATAAAATATTGTACACGGACTTAAATATTCAATTAGATATGACAGAAAAAAAGGTTAACATAAGCATTTTGGAAATGAAAAAACAAAAAGGTTGAAATTGCCAAGGACGTTTTCCTGTATGTCATAAATTGTAAAAGCCAATATACATTTTAGCTCAGTTTTAACTTCGTAATAATTTATCATTCTCTTGTTCATTTTTCTAACTATGTCACTCATATAAAACCTAGTATTTGTCTCTGTTGTTAAATTGACTCAAAATCTTTCTGTTTTCATGGGATACAAATTAGGAGCTAAGGCTTTCCCTACACATTCTCTGGCTAACTATACACTTTCCTGTATGATTCCCCTAATAAAAAGAAAAGGATCTACGTTTCTAAAAGCCATCTCTCAAAGAAAAACACTGCACTGAGCATCCTTAAAGGTCAAACATTCTCCTCATATAAATATTTGAGTATCTCTCAAAGTATTCCTATTTTTTGGATCCCTCTCTTTTCATCCACTCATTAATTCTACTCGTGTAAATTCAAGTTCATGTATCATTTAATACTTTCTATGATTTATTTATTTCTCTAAACATTTTTTAAACTTCTTTCTTTCTTTCTTTCTTTCTTTCTTTCTTTCTTTCTTTCTTTCTTTCTTTCTTTCATTAGTACTGGGGTATTGAACCCAGGACCTCAGACATGCTAGGCAAATGCTCTACCCCTGAGTTGCACGTACAGCCCCTTTTTAAAAGTTTTTTTTTATTTTGAGATAGTTACTTGCTACATTGCACAGGCTGCCTCTGGCCTCAAAATTTTTATCCTCCTGCCTCAGCCTCCTAAGTCGCTGGAATTACAGGAATGAGCCATGGTCCCCAGTTTTGTTCTATTTGTAATTTTTTTAAGGCATAGCTAAAGGCTTGGTGCTACTTCTGGTTTTTAAACCACCTTACCAGATTTCATTAGTAATTTATATTTATACTTTATATGTTAGCTCAAAATTTTATTTAAATAAATATCTTGAAAATCATATATTTATTTTATATTTCTACCCATAACTATTATTAATATTTATGGAAAGGATTTCTTTAGGAAATAAGAAGCTGAAAGATGCTTGATTAGAATATATTTCTTAAAATATAGTGACACATACCTGTAATCCCAGTACTAGGAGGCAGAGGCAGGAGGACTGAGAGTTGAGGTCATCCTGGGCTATATAGCAAGAGCAAGCGCAGTCTGAGCTACAGAGTAGGACACTGTTTCTAAAATCCATGGGCTGAGGATGTAGCTCCATGGTAGAACACTTGCTTTGCATGCCCTTAGCCTCAGAAGATGGTGGGATTGGGTGTACACTGCCATGCTCAGCTTGAAGTTTCTTTCTTCCTATATTTCCTGCCTGCATCACATTTCTCATCTTCTGTGGCATGTGATGGGGAAAAACAGTTGGAAACACACCAAATAAAAAAATTATCTCATTCCAATTTTTCTAATTATCTAAAGTTAAAGCAAAGAAATGTGTGCCACTATCTGGGGCAAGTTTGGTTTTCAGTAGTGAGTGAGTATGATAAACACGAACTATTATAGAAATAGAATCTGTTAATTCTCAAAGCACAAGAAAAAATAGACCTGAGCAGACAAAATTTCATAAGACAAAGAAAGTTCTCAATTATAATTTTCTTTTCCTTTCTCCTCAGGCAAAGTTTCCAAAAATAAGTACTTTTAGTATCTGATTAATGTTTTGAAGGACATTAAAAGCTGAGAATATTATAATTGTGTTTATTATTTTTACAAGCATGCTGATGTTTCTTCATATGTGAAGTGTTTTTTTTTTAATTTTCTAATATACTGTTAAAACTAAAAGTGAACAAAACTCATATTTTAGGAGCTTCAAGAACTATCAGTGCAAAAAAGAAAATAAACTTTAAAATTCCAATTAATAAATTTATTGCAATTTTATAATGAAGTTACTTTTATTTAAGGCAAGCATGTTGGCAAATAACCAAAGTATATTTATATACTTACTATTTTATTTCTTTAAATCAAATCATATGTAATGTTCAAAGAGTGTTAATTTGTATATATTTTCTTTAGTATAAAATAGATTTTGCATACACACACATGCACAAAAACACCTTACCATGACTTCAAAGTTTGGAATTTTTTACATGTCTGTATCTTCCAATGATTTTTATTTTGTTTTGTTACATAAATGAGACAGAAACTCATACCTAACACTCAGTTCGAATATCTCTTTCTTATTCTTCCACTGCCCTATGGTGCTGTGAGCCATAGAAGTTAATCTTCCATATCTGACATCTTATATACAAAAAACATATCAACATTCAGAAAGTGAAAGAGGGAAATATCATCCAGGTCCTTAACTAGGTCATGGAACATAGTCAGTGAGCTGCTGCAGGTTTTGAAAGCTATTCCTGGCTGCAGTTCTGCTGTGTGGAGTGACTGCACCTCTCTCCGGATGTCAAGCAGCAGAGCTGCAGGGTGCTGATGGCATTTAGTGCTGTGACAGTTAGCCAGCTTTGTACCTACCCCCAGTTGGAAAGCTGCAGCCTGCAAAAGTTAGCTTTGTGTACTGCTTTCTCTCATGTTTACAAGAAAGCCAGAGCCAAATGCCTCGCTTGCCCATCTGTGCCATATTAGACATCTGGACAAACTTGGCCTTTGTAACCACATCAATGTGACGGACTGCAGATTTGTTTTGTCAACTTCTACAGACCATTCACTCAAGATATGGTTCTCCAAGAAAATCTATTTCTAAGTATCCCTTTATCTTTGAATGTATGATTTATAAGTTGGATACATTACAAGAGTTTATGCAAAAGTTTATAGCCGGGACGATGTGAGAAGTTTATTCATCCCCAAAACTCCCTTGATTACTCAGTTTAGGGATACTTATGAACCTACCCTTTGCTAGTGGGTTAGTTGATGTGACCAGGGAATTATCACACTCATTTCTTACAACTATTTATACATGATATCACATAAATTCGGGTGCATATTCTTGAGAATGAGACTTCTGCTCCTAAGCTGTGTATGAAAGCTTACCTAAAAGTCTTCTCAAAATAAAACTCATAAAAACTACACTAGTCAAGTTTCTATCACTGACAAAAACTTTAAGGCAGAAAGATTTCCTTTGACTCATGATTTCAGAGGTTTCAGTCCATGATCACTTGGCCCCACTCCTTCTGGGCCCCTGTGTGATGAAGCAGAGCATCATAGTGCGGAGGATGTGGTAGAGCAAAGTGGCTCAGCTCATGGCAAACAGGAGGCACAGACAGCTGCAAGCCTGTGCAGGCCAACTTCCTTCTGCTTTTGTTCCATCCAGGCCCCCAGCCTACTGGATGTTGCTGCCAGTCATGGAGGGGGTGTCTCCACTCTGGAGAGGGGTGTCTCCCCTCCCCCAGAGTTGATGTCCCACGTGCAGAGACACACTGAGAAGTGTGCTTTACTAATCTCCTAGGTATTTTTCAATCCAATCTAGTTGATAATAAAGATTAGTTATCACACGTACTCTATAAAAATATTTCCATTAAATGTTATCTTGTTCCTTAAATTTTCTATCTACAACTCCTTTCCCTCTTCCTTACACTACATCAGCCACCACTGCTGTTTACGGGGTATTTTCCTGAAACGTCTATGTTAAAAGTCAGCACTGGACTCACCTAACTCCAACTCTTGATATGGTTGGCCATACTCTCATTTTTTAAACAGTACTTTTCTCTAAGATTCCATGACACTCCAAGATTCTTATATTGCCAAATATTTTTTAGTGTATTCTTTTGGCTCCTATTCTTCTATCTAACACTCGGAGCCTGGAATTTTTCAGTATTCTTTCTCCATCTGTTTTTACCATCTTTTTCATTTCATTTCATTTCATTTCATTTCATTTTGCAACAGGATCTTGTTAGTTGTGCAGGGTGCCTCTGGTCTCAAACTCATAATCCTACTACCTCAGCTGGGATTACATGTATGCAAGGGAGCTGGGCCATCTTATTCTATTCTTGGCTTTTACTTGCCCTTATCACAGAATTCCACACCCTGTGTAATTAGCCTCAAATTTTTACACTGCTTAAACTCAGACAGCAATGAACAAATCATTCCATGTACTATATCCATCATGGTTCCCTTTTAAAAACAAACACTTGACATAAAATGTGTATTTAGTCCACTTTTACTTTTCTTATCCCTTTCTGTGTTAGATTACTATTATTGGTGAACTAAATTACTGGAGTCTGCAGCCTATAGCTCTGTGGCATCCGATCCCGTCAGATCTCGGAAGCTAAGCAGGGTCCGGCCTGGTTAGTACCTGGATGGGAGACCGCCTGGGAACACCAGAAGCTGTAGGCTTGGGAGAAGGACCTGGCAAACCCCTCCCAAAAATCAATCTACCATTGAAAACCCAATGAACAGCAGAGAAACACTGACAATAGTGTTTCCCTTGTTGTACAGAGGGTCGCTATGAGTCGGATACCGACTCGACGGCACCTAACAACAACAAAATTACTGGAAATTAAATAATTTAAAATTCCATAAATTTATTATATTATCATTTTGTATTTTGGAAGTAAAAAATAGATAAGATTGACCTAAAGTTTTCAGAGGTCTGTAATCCTTTTTGGAGGTTTTACAGGAGAATCTATTCCTAGCCCTTTCTATATCCTAGAGGCTGTATACAACCCGTTACTATGGCACTGTTCCCCACTTTCAGGGTAAACAATAGCAGGTCAAATTCTTCCCAAGTTATATAACTCAGACCTCCTTATTTTGCTTCTCTCTTCCACTTGTTAGAACTTTCATAATGATATTGGTCTTCCTCAAATAATCTGGGATATTGTTCCTATTTTAAAGGTAGCTGATTAGCAGCCTTCACTTCCTCTCCAACCTTACTCTCTTTTGCCATGTGACCTAACCTTGTTTCTGGAGAGTAGAGCATAGAACAACTTGGTGGAGGTCATGATTCTGGCCATCATGTTTTGTCGTTGCTGTTGTTGTGGTTGTTGTTGTTGTACCACTGAGCTGCATCCTCAGCTTATTTTTTTTTTTTTTTACTTTTTGAGACAGGGTCTTGCCAAATTATGCAGACTGCCTCTGTTCTCGAACTTGTGATCCTCCTGCCTCTGCCTCCCAAATTGCTAGGATTATAGGTGTGGGGAAGTGCTCCCAGCTCCCATCATGTTTTCTAAACTTTTATTTTGTAGAGTATCAAATGAATCTAACATTTTCGTGTTGCAATTTTTGAAAATTTAGTATATGAATGTTCAGCTGGGTGTCATGGCTCTCGCCTGTAATCCCAGCAATTTTGGAGGCTGAGATAAAAGGACCACAAGTTAGTATCTTGTGGGAAACAAAAAATCAAGAAGGCTCTAGGTGTGCAGGTCAGCGGAGAGCACTTTCTCAGCATGTTTGAGGCCACGGATTCAATCTTCCAGTTCAGAGAAGAGGGAAAATATGAAAATAAAAATTTGGAACTCCATTTCTGAACCTTAGAATTTGGAAGTTCTCTTTGGAGAAAGAAAATATCAGTATATTAGCCATTTGGGAAACTTATGTGAACCCTGAGCCATTTGTGAACCATGTGGCACTGCCGCTGATAATAAGTATAAAAGTACAGGTGTCACTTCAGAGGAAGGTGGGCAATGCTGATAATAATTATAAATTAGACTAGATAATTCATCAATGGAGCAAACATTTTAACTTGAACGGGGACTTCCATAATGTCTCTTTCTTTATATATTTGATGCTCAAATCAATCATCAATTTATGAGACTAGATATTACAGTGACATAGTGTTCATTAGGTGTATATATTATTCATGTGTGTGAGGGAAGGTGATGCCCAATTCAAAAATGTTTATTTAGAGATTACCCTGCTTACAACTTGTCCACAATTTCAAAGAATGCCGGGATGATTAATACACTGCTCTGACCTCTAGCATAAAAAAGAATGAGAACAAAAGATCCCCAAGGAGACAAATGAGGACAGCAATCATTCCAGAGAGGTGGCATTCTTCTCAGACATTTGACTCCTGAGTTTTTCATGCTTTTTGATATTAATCTCTTCTTATTGTCTGCCTAAATCCAATGAAATTGCTTTTTATCCCTGAGTATCAACCTCCTTTGCTTACAAAACCTTGGTTCTAACAGAAAATATTCTTAGTACATTATGCTAATTTTCTTAACCGAATGCAACTTTCCACCCTAATGGAACTCCTTTGTACCAAATATTCACATAACACCTTACTATTCCTGCATAACATACAGAATTTTTAGTGGAAACAAGAATTCTAACAACACACATCCTGGCTTTTCGCCCTGCAGCATCCTCTTCTGATTTTAGTTATCCATGTTAGACTTTGCTTGGCTTTTTTATTCACAATGTTAATAAAACCTGTGAAAGACATTATATGGCACCTAGAAAGTAAGACTCATTATAAATCTAGCAGACACTAAACATGTTTAATTTCCTTTTGAGCTACTATTACATTTCTTTCTCTTTTACTCCAACTCCTGAAATGAATTATTATTCACTATATCCAATGTTTCCCTTCCTATTCTATCTTGAACCCATTTCCACTGAGGCTTGAAATCCATTACCTCTCTGAAACAGCTCCTATCGATACCACCAATTATTGCCACTTCCTGAATCCAATGGCCAATTTTCAGATCTTATTTTATTTCATCCACCAGCAGCATTTGGTATAGTCAATTTTTCCACCCTTGAAACATTTTTCTTCATTTGGTTTTTAAAACATAATATAATCGTGGTTCCGTTATCTTTCCACAGCTAGTCCTATTTTTGTCTTTTGATGATTCTTCCTCTTCAACCTCTAAGATTTGAGGTTTCTTATCCTTATTTGCTTGTTTGAATACTACCGATAGACTGGCAATTTCAACACTGATATTTCTGTACTAGACCTTTCTCCCAAATTCCCCATATCTGATTGTAATAGATATTTTCAAACATAAAACACACAAACAAAATTGAGCCATTGATCTCTGTCCCACAGTCCCTTCCTTTAATCTTTCTCCTTGCAATTAATGGCAGTTCTCTTCAAAATTGCCCAAGCAAAACAGACTTGGAGGTCTTCATGATTCTTTTATTTTTCACTTACACAACTAATGCTTCACTAAATCCTGTTGGATATATCTTATCACCTCTATTGCTATTCTCTCAATACAGGTTACAGTCTTCTCTGGTTTGGATTATTGAGCATCCTCTTACTGGTTTTATCACTTCTGCTCTTGCTTTTTAGTCTATTTTTAATACAGCATTCAGCATTCCCATTAAAAAGTAAGTCATGTTTTTGTCATCCTTTTCTTCAAAACCCTTCAGCGGCTTTTTTATCACATGAAGAGTGAAAACCAAAATCATAGTAATGATTTACAAGGTCTTACAGGATCTGGGTCCTGTCCACATTCTTATCTAACACCCTGGGTTCCTACCCTCTCTCATTGCTCAGGCTATACTGGCTTCCTACTGCTCTTTCAAACCACTGAGTCTCTCCCTCTGCTGAGCCTTTGCATTTGCTCTTCTTTTCTCTAGAAATCCCTGATGCTTTCTACAAATATCCACAAGGCTGTTTCCATCATGTTTGTTCTTTTTGTGTCTCTCTATATAAGAAAAAAATAATAAAATATAGATAACTTACTTTTTAAAAATCTCTTATTATACGCTTTTTTTCTGTAATCTACTAGAAAAATGTGGCTTTTACAAATGGTACTGTTTATCAGCATTCATTTCTTGCTCCTCTTTTTATTTTGTTTGTTTTGTTTGTTTGTTTTGATCTAGGGATTAAACCCACAGCCTTGCACATGCTAGGCAGGTGCTCAACCACTGAGCTACCCTACCAGCCCATTACTTCTTATATTTAGTGTGAGAAATAGAAGAGTTTCACTTGCATATTCATGAAGAACATGGCTAGTGGCATAAAAATCCCTGTTTTTGACTCCTTCATCTGCTATTTTATAGTTATTGAGACCTTAGAATCATAAGTTTTATTCTCTATACATCAATTTCCTCATCAGAGGAGTGAAGAAAATAAAATACTTCCTAAAGTTATTGAAAGGACTGTTGTTGTTATGTGCCGTCGAGTCGGTATCCGACTCATAGCGACCCTCTGTACAACAGGGGAAACACTATTGTCAGTGCTTTTCTGCTGTTCATAAGGTTCTCAATGGCAGTTTGATTTTTGGGAGGGGTTTGCCAGGTCCTTCTCCCAAGCCTACAGCTTCTGGTGTTCCCAGGCGGTCTCCCATCCAGGTACTAACCAGGCCCGACCCTGCTTAGCTTCCGAGATCTGAAGGGATCAGATGCCACGGGCTACAGCTGCAGGCGTTGAAAGGAATAAGTAAGTTAATATATATAAATAACTTAGAGCAACGCTTGGCAGTCAAGTAGGCATTGTGTGTATATTTAATCTAAAATATTTTGACTAATTAGAGGAATAATATTTGTAAGTAAAACTGGGATCATATTTCAGATTGAGTTTTCTTACATCTAGGTGGTCCCAGGCTAATTTAAATTAAATGAACCTCATACTTCACTTCAAACATGAAGCCAATGTCACCCTCGGTGCTTAACTACCAAAGTGATGTGAGCAATGACTGTGAAAAAGCTTTGGAAGCATCCACCCTTGATAGTAAAACATTCAAAACTCTACTTTCATTTTTTTTTTTTTTACTTTTAGAAAAATAAAACTAACTACCATGAAGCTCAAGTATACTATTTCCAGACATATTAGCCACTATGATTCTTTTTAATTAATATAGATCCTTTTCTGAATGGTGTACACCAAATTGAATATCTAACATAAAGTTTTCCTCACAATCTCACACAAAATTATCTTTCCTCAGCTGAGTACAGTGGTGCATTCCTGTAGTCCCAGCAACTCGGAAAGCCGAAGTAGGAGGATTGCAAATTTAGTGAGACACTGACTCAAAATAAGTAAATAAATAATAAATGGGCTGTGGGTGTGGCCCAGTGGTACAGCATTTGACTGTTATGTGTGAGGCCAGAGTTCAATCTCCAAGTACCAATAATAATAATGATGATGATGATAATAATGATAATAATAATAATAATTTTTTCCTTTCTTGCATTGCTTTCATCTAGATGAATCTGTGCTCATTTGTGTTTTCTTTATAGTGTCCTCTTTTACCTTCCTGCTAATGAAATTATTCTTTTTCTCTCTGCTCACAGCAGCATTTCATTAATTTTCTGTATTTTTCTGAGGCCCCTTACATTTTATTACTGATCCTATTTGGAAAAATGGTAAGTTTTAATTACAGGAGCTTGATGATTTCTTGTTAGTTCTGTTTGATTATTACCAAAAGAAGTAACAGCAAAGGATCAAAGTTATCCAGAGTACAATGGAATGAATAAAATCAATTCAGTATATCAGAGAGTAAAATCAGCAGCTCAAGGTTCTTTGACAGTTAACAACACAAGCTACATAATTATTATTCAAGTCATGATTAAAGAAAGCACATTGTATAATCAATCAAGCTTTCTAATATGATTATCAAAATTCACATGTCAGAAGAAAGTACAACATTTATCCAAATTTAATTAGGCAATCAAATGATAATTTTTCCCCTTTCTTTCTTTCTTTCTTTCTTTCTTTCTTTCTTTCTTCCCTTCTTTATTCATACATTCACTTTCCAAGTTAACAGTATAAATTTCAAATTAGGTTGATATCTGTTTTGTTGAAAACAAGCAATGACAATGGTAAAAATTTCAAATGCTTATTAAATTTGAAATGTTTATAAAATTGAAAACATCAACTTATTGTGAATCTTTTCTGTCCTTATCTTTCATCAGGTCACCTGCATGATCAACTTCCAAAATGTTCTCAATTAAAATATTGACATTGTTGTGAGTACTTTAACTTTCTAAATTCCTTTTTTTTTCTCAAGTGATCCGCCATTCAGCTGCACCTCCAGCACTTTAAAAAAAATTTTTTTTTATCTTAGGTCAGGGTCTCACTGTCAGGCAGGCTGCCCCTGTCCTTCAACTTATGATCTTCTTATCCCCACTTCCCAAGTCACTGGGATTAAAAGTATGCACCACTGCACCAGCTATAACTTTTTAAATTCTTAGAGTACATTAATAGAACAGATAGGAAGTAGAGTCTTTAGGCAAAAGAGGAAAAAATAGGTGCCTTTTTCTCCTTACAGTTGTAACCTTAGTAATGATGATGATAACTTTAAAAATATCTAACTACTCATTTAAAATATAATTGATTTTTATAATAATATTTTTAAATTGTGCAAAAATTTCTGGGCATCATGGTGTATGAATATAATCCTCATGTTTTGGAGGCTGAGGCAGGAGGATCGCAAGTTTGAAGCTAGAGGCAGCCTGTGTAACTTAACAAAATCCTGTCTCAAAACAAAAAATGATAAAGGGGCTGAGGGTTCCAATGAGTGGTAGACCAGTTGACTAGCATGTGTGAGGCCCTGGGTTCAACCCCCTAATACTAAATAAAATTATGCAAATAAAATTATGCAAATCAAGGGCCATTGAAGCTAATTGCAATATTTAATTTAATAAATTTTTACTTCAATAAAAACCAGATAATTCACATCCACTACAAAATAATTTAAATATTCTAATACTTGTCATAATTTGTTTCTTCAGAAACTAGTTGGGGACAAAAATTAGTGTTTAAGAGTTGGATTGGGGAGTGCTCTGACAAGCAGTGACTATGGAAGAAGAAAAGAAAAGAAAGCAGGATCAGGCAAAGGACAAAGGGCTGTAGCGACTTCTTGAAGAAAGTTTCAAGAATACCCAGGGCTCTGATGCTGGGATGACCTCTCAGTTATTCTGAATTGAAATAAGTGTTAGGACCTTTCTATCTGGGGTCAGTCATTGACTGTAGACTGCTCTGAAAAGGGGCAAGGTGACTGACTTCTTCAAGACTACATGAAGGGAACTTGCTTGACAGCTGAGTGCTGTGTGCAGGCAGCAATTCCAGTCACTGGGATCCTAAGTCTCCACCTTGAAGGAAGAGGAGAAAGGTGCATTGAGGCCTACCTCTTGACTTCTTGGAAATACTTATTTCTATAAGTCCTGGGAGAAGGTCCTCCCAGAAGACTCTGGTGAGCCTTTCTCCCTTGGTGATGCTGATAAAAGAAAGTTGTTGAGATGAACTATATGGCTGGTGCCTACCACTCGTTTTGGATTCATATCATATACTCAATATTTCCCTCTTCTCCTTTCTATTCTAGACTCCTCTGACCTTCAGTTAGTTCTTCTAATGGTGCTAGAGTTTTTCCTGGTGGCAGGTAAGAAACAAGTCTTCATCAGTGACAAGTCTGAGCTTCTGGCTTTAAGCCCTTTTCTGGCTGTTGGTGCTGCATTTTTCCATTTTGTCTCAAGATTTTTCAAGAGAGTAACCAAAATAGAACACATTATGTAATGATGTTATTAGCTCTTCATGATGATTAGGGTTAATTATTCCAGCTGAGTTGGTGACTTCTTTCCTTGTCAATTGCGGTATCCCAGTGGTTGTAATTAATGGAAATTTTGCTAGTATCTCCTTTGGGAACCAGGACCTCAAAACTCACATAGCACTGATATGCAGGATTTGCTCTGTTTTCAACTTTATAACACTGTATTTTACAGAACTTTTTCTTTTCTTTTTGTCTATTTATCCTGTATACTGATTCTTGGAGAATGATGACTCCATCTCATCAGGAATTTACTTGTGAGCAGGTGCTGCATCTGTGCTTTCTAAAGCCAGCTCTATCATTCCTCAAGGCCAGCAATTTCTGCACCATATGGAATATGATCTGGTCTACAAATACCATGACCTTGTACCCACTTTCAGACACTATTTGCTATAAGTCCCTGCATCTAGCATGACTGTATACATGCTCCCATACAAGAAAGTCAAAACAATGTAAGTCCTTGGATAATGGCATTGGTTGAGTTTTTGTGCCCAGGAAGGGCAAGTACATACTGAGAATATGTATGTATTATTGTCAAAATATCCTGCTCCTACCTCAAGGGAGGATGAAGTCAATTTGCTATGAAGTAGTTGTTGGTGTCCTCAAGGGATGTTACTATATCATGGACTTGGCATTGGTTCATTCCTGGAAGAATAGACATTTAACAATGGCAGTCATTACCTTAATCTTGGTAAATGGAAGGCCATGTTTTGGCCATTGGATATCCTCCATTCATGCCACTATGGCTGCTCCTCTAAGGTTCACATTAATGGGCTTATACCTGCTACCGTTCCTCAATTATTAGACCCAGGTGTTTTATCTACTAACAGTAGGTAGAATGCCTGAAGACAGAAAACTTGGTGAGGGCAAATATCTGAATAATTTTGACTACCTGGGTATTTATTCTCTCTTCCATGATGGATACTCTTTGGTACTGGTGCAATACAAATATTTTCACACAATATGATTTATGGCACAATAAGTCTAATACCATTAGATCAATTCTAGTCACAACTTATACAAGTCATGTGAACACTAGAGTTTTTCAAAATGAATACAATTATACACTGAATGTGGCATGGCCTGCCTCCAGAACACTTGGATTTAGCTTTGTGATTTGACCACTGAGATTTGCCTTAAATTCCTCATGGTGCTTTCCCCATCATTGACTTTTCTAATACTGTGAGTAGAAAAGGTTCTTTCATTACAGACCAGATTTGATGCCAAGTTCTTTTCTGCTCTAGGCCGCTATAGAGATAAAGCTTCTACATTATCCAGTTTATGATATGGACAGTATTTCTGCATGTGTGAAATATGACATTCTTAGAGTCCAAAGAGACAAACTCCATGCTAAGCTTCCTTTTATTATAATTAATTAAATTATTTATTTGTTCATTTATTGTTGTTAATGTTATTGCACTTTGGTGGGATTATTCTTGCATGCCAAAACCACCCAACCTCTAAGAATTTTTCAGATATTCTATGCTCCCAAATAATCCTACAGTTTATCATATGCCCTCTGGAGTACATGTGCCTTAATCAAGGCCTCTAATATACTAGTTATATTTCTTGCTCTGCTAGTCAATACCATACCTCCCATAGCAGATACAATTAGATGAGGTTGTTGTAGTCCACTGTCATTTTCCATCTTGTTCTCACAGGTAATAGATTGCTGAATCAAGTGGTTGGAACCACAATTCCTATATACTTCAGGTTTCCAAGGGTGGCACTAAAATCTTCCATCTGCTGAGATATAAAATGGTTGTGATTTACTATCTTGGACTGAGTGAAGGCTGTTTCAGAAGCTGCCATATGACCTTCACTACCACAACTGACTCTCTTTCATAGGCCAAAAAACAATGTAGGGGTTTCCACAGCTTGGATCACTAAAAGCTGATTATATCCTGCAGGTATATGGACTGTAGTTGCCTTATTTCCAATCAAACGGGACATTTACATTCATATTATATTGTGACCTAATCCTACTTATTGGATCAAGAGCGGATTCTGACAGAACTTACATATTTTCTTGCAGAGGCAATCTCCTCAAGAAGTTAGAAAGTACATAAGCTCTAAATTGAGAAGATCAAGTCTCTTCTTCTGAATACTCAAAAGATTCATAGGAGTTTGAAGATTCACTCATAGAGACATATCTACACAGATATCTCTATCACATTTGTCAAGATGGACTTATTTTACCCCTGGTACCTGACTTTAGTATAAGAGACATTCTCTGGTGTGCTGCTCCCTTTATATTTAAGTCCTGAGTATTCTATACAGTTTCACATGTCCACTGCAATAAGAAATTAAGACCTCTTTCTATATGGTTAAGGAAGGCTTCTGGGTTTCAGACTTAGATTTAAATTGCCTACCAATAATTTAGTAATCCCATACTAGAATATTATTTGAGCATAGCAAGAGTATCCCAATTTCACTGCCTTTATACTTAACTATGTCCTTAATAAAGTGGATGCATTTTGAACTATAGTGCTGGAGATGAATATTGAATATACCATGGACGACCAAAAGAGCCAACAGTTTTGTACCAGAAGAAGTACAACCAGAGCACTCCTTGGAAACAAGGGTTGCTAGATTGCACCTTACTATTTTGGACATGTAGTCAGGAAGAACTAATCCCTGGAGAAGGACATCTTGTTTCGGAGCGTGGTAGGTCAATAAAAAAAGGAAAACCTTCAACTAGATGGACTGACACAGTGTCTGCAACAGTGGGCTTAAACATAAATAAGATCATATGCCTGGTACATAATCAAGGAGTGTTTTGTTCTTCTGTACCTAGGGTCACTATGTGTAGGACCTAATTTGACAGTACATAACAACAACAACAATTCACTTATATTACCCAAACTCACTTGAACTAGTACATTCCTTTATAACAGTAGCCCATCTCAATTTGCCACCATTATAAGGTTTAAAATTTACACTGCAGATTTATGCCAGGGGCTGTTTCTACTTATAGTTGTTAGTGGAGTTTAAAGCCCTCTGAGCAACAGATTACCAAATTCTAAACTTCTATGTTAGTCTGCTCATTTGAATCTCTTCCAGAATCACCTTTCATAGGAGAGATTCTCATTTAAGTAAATCCTGAAAGTGAGATTAGGATGGAAGAATTACAACCTATATAAAGAGAATAAAGAAAATATAACTGAAAAAAGGAGAAACTGTGCTAGGAGAGCCTCAAAAAAGACCTCAGATGATGCTATGTGGAGTTTGGCTCTGGGATGGCTTTTCAGATTAATCCTAGTTGGAATGAAAACTATGTATACTGTGCTGGTAATGCAATGGATGCAAATCTTCTTGGAAAGGAGGTAGCTTTAGGTAAAGGGGCTTCCTTTAACCAAAATAACTGTGAGAAGAGTTGAAGACTGATGTTATCTGTCAGAAACACTCCCAGCAGCTGGATTAATGGGTCTCTGCATCCTGAAGGGAGATTTGCACTTCACATCCCAATGCAAACCTACAGTTTAAACTCCAAATGCCACTACATTCTTTAGATAGGACTTATCAGATATTGAAATTACCAGAGTTTTAATCAATATCTTCTTTAATTTTTCTCATTTCATCAATATCTATTCATTTAACAATACTCTAAGTGTGGATATAGCCTGCAGCCATACCACTGTGGCATCCCATTCTGTCAGATCTTTGAGGCTAAGCAGAGTCAGACCTGGTTAGTCTTTGGATGGGAGAATGCCTGGGAATACCAGGTTCTGTAGGCTTGGGAGAAGGACCTAGGAACCCACTCCTAAAAAACAACCAGCCATTGAAAACCCAACAAATAGAAGTGAAGGATAACAATCATGTTTCCTCTGTTGTACATAGGGTGGCTACGAGTCAGACAGAGACTTGACGGAACCTAACAACAACAAATGTGGATATTTCCCCAAACAACTATCCTGACATGTTAGCTACACAGAATGGTTGAAATGATTAAAGTTGTGTGTTGAAAATCACATTTATAATTTGAAAAATATATTTATCCCTAAACAGAGCATCTCATATTCTTTGTTCCTCTTAAATTTTTCTTAAAACACATTGCATGTCCTACATATCTTACCTAATAAAAAGCTTGCCCATATCTACATAGTTTTAGTTAGTTTGAAAGGTTCTTTAATGACCTAAAATTTAATTCTATTTCTTTCCGAGAGGAGTTAAGAAATATAAATACAATAAAGTTATTTCTTTTTCATTCTAATAATCCTTAATATCACAGTTCCTGACAATGAAAATGAGGGCACAATTTTACTTTTATGTACATGATCTGCTTTTGTCTTTGATTAGAATCCAAAATACTCTCTTTGACCCCAAAGGAATTATCATCAGTGATGGACTTAGCATATTTGACATCTGGAGAAGACCATTTCTTGCAGCCCACTTCTCTATATGATAAAATTATTTTCAATAATAACCATGATGTAAAATGAATAAAATACTGGCCAGGAAAGAAATGCTGACAAGGAAAATGTATTGTTATAAACTTTATGTATAATCATTACAGTGAGTACAAATAACACCAAATGTAAATCAAACATTAAAGCAAAATGTGAAAATTATAAATAATACTTTTCAATTATACTAGTGTGTTTTAAAAGAAGGAAAATTAAACTTATACCTATATATTTGTTTGCCATGCTAATGACTAATGACCACAGTTCCTGTTTGTGAGGCATAACTTCTGGAAATTTGTCAATGACTTCATGAAAACTGATCTTCATATAATCACGTTCAATGGATGGCATACCTAGATTTGTCACTTTGGCTTCATTCATAATCAAGGAATGTCTTTTATTGATTTTTATTGCAAAAAGTTTCTAACATAAAAATATGTAAATAATTCGGAAAACTGAAACAAAGGTAAGTTTGTGTTTGACTTTATGGAATTTCATAAATATTCAATTTCATAACAAATCACAGAAATGTCAATTACATAGTCTAAATAATTTAAGTCCCTTTTCAGGATCAATTAATAGCATCTATTAAATGTCTCTACAGGAAGATTTGTGTGTGTGTGTGTGTGTGTGTGAGAGAGAGAGAGAGAGAGAGAGAAAGAGAGAGAGAGAGAGACAGTGTTTGTATGAGAGTAAAAGAAAAAAATTAAACACAAGCTAACACTCCAGCACTATGCACTATAGTACAAACCTGTAATCCCAGCAACATGAGAGGCTGAGGCACGAGGATCACAAGTTTGAGGTTCTAGACAGCCTAGGTAATTTAGCAAGACTTTGTTTCAAAAATTAAAAATTAAAAATTAAAAAGGGACTTGGGGTTACAGTTCAGTGGTAGAGCACTTGCCGACATGTGCAAAGCTCTAGGTTTAATCCCCAGGACCACAAAAATTAAATATGTAAGTAAATAAATAAATCCAAATAAGGAAGCAAGCAGGCAAATAAAAACCCTATAAGTATTCACTTATAAGGACAAAATGGAATGAACTCACACTTTTTACTTTGCCTTTACAATGATTGTACTATCAGTCTTTATTTTGAATTCATAATTTCATATTTACAATACATGTCACCAGAGAGTTTACTCCTAGTGAGCCCAAACAATCCCAAATCTTGATGAATTTAGTTTCAAAACAAATGTGTAGAGTTCAGCCAATGTACACTGAGAGCAAATTGCAAAACTATCAATTTTTCCCATTTAATATCCTAATAACATATCTTTAAGGATAAATATCAAAGATGTACTAAGTTGAAAATTAAATATGCATATATAAATGTAAATACACATACAGAGTTTAGCAGTAACTGCACCAATTGCTCAGAGGATCATATTATCACTGACCTAGTTTAGAATTGCTAGTTGATAGTAACAACCTGGCCAGTTTTAATTGGCTTGTTTTATTGTTTCTAAATTCCCCAGAATTTATTGCTAGGGCTGGTACAAAGTATACAGAAGAAGAATTGATGCTTTTGAATTATGGTGCTGGAGACAAATATTAAATATACCATGGACTGCCAGAAGAACCAAGAGACCTCTCCTAGAAGTACAACCAAAGTGCTCCTTGGAAGCAAGGATGGCTATACTGTGTCTTATGTATTTTGGACATATAATCATGAGGGACCTATCCCTGGAGAAGGACATCATGTCGGAGAGTGCCAGGTCAACAACAACAACAACAAAAAAGGAAAACTGTCAACTAGGTGGATTAACACAGTGTCTGCAACAATGGGATTAAACATAAATAAGATTGTGTGCTTGGCACAGAATCAGGAAGTGTTGTATTCTGTTGTACATAGGGTTGCTATGAGTTGTACCCGAGTCAATGGCACCTCACAACAATAGCTAAGGATGTTGATTTTTTTTTATATTTATTGGTCATTTGAACTGTTGAGAACTGCTTATTCAATTTGTTTGCCTATTTTTTAATCAAATGATTTGGCTTTTGGTATTTAATCTTTTGAGTTCTTCATGTATTCTAAATATTAATCCCTTGGCAGATGTATAATTGGCAAATATTTTGTCCTTTTCTATGTGGTCTCTCTTTTAATTTGTTTCATCCAAAGCATCTTAAGTCTTAAATGAAGCTTTTCAGTGTTGCCTACAAACATACCCCCAACAAAAAAACTTGCTTATTTTAGCTAAACAACATTAGCAACTGACCAGGAAAGCTCTGTTATAGTGGACTGTGCTTGAGAAATATACAATGAGTTTAATCAGAAATGATATAACTGTTATATTCAAGATGTTATGTTTAGGTATTAGGCTTTTGCAAAATAAGGTCTATTTAGTTCTTTTTCTGGCATTTTGCAGTGGTATAACTGAACTATGTGAGTTTTTGTTTGTTTGTTTGGAGAGGCTCTTTTTTAACTGGTGAAGCCTGGGAAAATAGCTTCAGGTCTTTTAGCAGGCAGAAACTTTCGACCTTGGCAGATTCAGAAATCTAATTGCAATTTTGTCCACATAGGTGACAAGTGTTTTATACAGCATGGTTTTTTAAATGGCAGGGTCACAAGCACTGCCTTTCTAAAATGTGTATAGGCCTTTTTGACCTTAGTAGATGACTGGCCTTGTGTGGGTTAATGCAGTTTGACCTTGAAATATGGATCCATAGGATGGACTGATGTTTCAGAAAACTAATATTGAGGATCAGTCCTTGGTCTGCAGAACAATTTTGTAGTTGTGTATTTTTCAGGCAGGTCCATGAGCCTTTAGCCTGCAATGTAAGCTCAGCTCCATAAATAGCTGCAGAGTATTAGCAAGGTTCAATCCTCAGTTTGTTAGTTTATCCCTGAGTATGCAATGCTATGTCAGAGAGCCAAACCCCATTCTTTGGTATACTATAAACTCTTTTCAGGCTCAAAGAAGAGATTTTTTGAACTTACATTACTTTCTTAAAGGTCCTTAATATTCTTTCCTTACTATTTGGTCTCAAGTAGGCAGCTCTTTTTAGTAGTACCACATCACTTCCATGGATTTTCAACCATGAAAACCATTCACAGGCTAGACTATATTCAAGTGGAGGAGGAATAAGCTCGATCAATGTGTGAAGTAAGATGCCCATACAAGAATAAGAGATATGATCATTGTGTTAGTTTTTTTGTTACTGCAACAAAATACCTGTGCTAATCAACTTAAAAATTGGGAAAGTTTATTTGGCCCCCACTTTTGGAGTTTTCCATGGTTAACTGACCCCATTTTGGGGTCATGCTTTTGGGGCTATAGTGAGGTAGTATATCATGGCAGAGACCACTTGGTGGAGGAAGCTGCTCACTGCATGGGCACCTAGGAACCAAAGGAGAGGAAGAGACCAGAGTCTCACAATCCCTTTCAAGAATATAGCTCAAGTGAGCAGGGAATGTTGGTAGACGTCTGTAATCTGAATGACTCAGGAAGTGGAGGTGAGAGGATTGTAAATTTGATGCCAGAGGTAGCCTGTGCAATTTAGCAAGACCGTGTCTCCAGATAAAAAGTAAAAAATGGTCTATGGGTGCAGCCTAGTGGCCAGAGCACTTGCAAAGCATTCACAAGACTTTGAGTTCACCCCCTCAGCAACACACACACACACACACACACACACACACACACACACAGCAAATATAACCCAAATGACCTAACTTTTTCCTACTTGGCCCCACCTCTCAAAGTTTTATCACCTCTCAATAGTGCTGGTAGGCTGGGGACCAAAATTTTAATGCATAGGCCTTTGGGGGATGTTTATCTAAACAATGGCAACTAGTAACCATGTATGCAGACCATCCAATACAGTTCTCCCTGTGGCCACAATTTCATGCCATTTCCATATGAAAATATATTTAGTATTTTCCCCAAAGTTTCTTGCCATTATATCACCAATTTGAAATCTGAGATCTTATTAACTGCATCAAAAGTGAATGCAAATGAAGCTCCTCAGATATAGTGCTTCTCCAAATGATGACCTATAAACAAATTTGCTCCCAAACACACATTATTGAAAGAGAAATAGGATTAAAACAGTGGACAATCACAGTCAAAAGGGGAAGAAATAAAAGGCATTGGCACACAGCTGAGAGAATGTTATCAATCTCTTTCAATTAAGGCTGAGCTGTGATTCCTAGATGTGCTTCTCTGAGGCTGAGATCGACCCTATACTCCTGGCTCCACGTGTGTGTGTGTATTTGTGTGTGTGTGTTTATATTTGTGTTTAATAAGTTGTCTTTCTTTATAATTCAGAAGGGATTTACATTAGTACTTAAAGAACTTTTTCTGTCAGTTTCCAGCATGTGTAAGTAATGGCTGTGCATCTGGTCTTGGTATAGACCTCTCGCTGAAACTTTTGGTTCAAACTGGACAACTTCTTTAAATTCTTTGGAGTAATTTTATGTAATAGACTATATTACATTCCTTTAGTCAAAAGATACCACACAAATCTCTTTGCAGTAAAGTTTGTTTTTGAGGTATTATATAGATGCTGTGGGAAAATATCCTTATAAGTGTTCTCCCCCTCTGCATTGAGGGGTTGAACCCAGGCCTAGGTCATTGCCCTGAGATGGCATTTTTATAGCGATACTTTCGCTGTAAACATTGCCCTGAAGACACTTCATATGTTAAGAACCATTTTCCATCTGGAGAGGCTGAGAATGAAAATAAGTTTTATTTTCCAGCCCAGCAAGATCCGGATTGATTTGTTTCTTCTAAATAGAACCTGAAATTTGAATGTTTTCTGGTTTAATTCATTATTCTCCTGTAGCATCTTATCACAGTTGGTAAGGAAAACCTATCAATACTTTCATCATTTTGTTTAGGAACTTTCTTGTCAGATCCACAATTTAAGTAGATCATTTTTCTATTTTTCAAGACAGGAGCAGTGCTCTTCTTAAGTATTCAGATTATCATTTCTTATTTCCAGTAGAAATTACTTTATTTCACTTTCAGTTTATATCTATAGTCAATCCCAAAGCATGTGTTCTATGTTTGAGGAATTTGTTACATCAACAAGGCTTTCAAATAATCCATGTACCAAGCTCTGCTTCAGTTATCAATTCCTAATTTTAAAAATAAGAAAGAGTGATGAACTACATATAACTGATTATATAATTGGTTATATGGGAAAGAATAATGAATTAGTGCATACAGAATGTTAATAGTAAAGGAAACGATATATTTCATTCTGATAAAAAACAACCATAGAATTAAGAGAAAGGGTAAAATTTTTGGGTTTGGTTGATAGGTAATTTTATGAATTAAAATCAGCATTCATAGGCATATTGCATTTATATGATTGCTAAAATATTTATAATTACACTTATTTTTTCTGAATATTTACCATAAGATATGTTTGTTATTGTTGTTGTTAGGTGCCTTCAAGGTGGTATCCAACTCATAGCGACCCTTTGTGCAACAGGGGAAACACTATTGCCAGTGCTTCTCTGCTGTTCATAGGGTTTTCAATGGCAGATTGATTTTTGGGAGGGGATTGCTAGGTCCTTCTCCCAAGCCTACAGCTTCTGGTGTTCCCAGGCGGTCTCCCATCCAGGTACTAACCAGGCCCGACCCTGCTTAGCTTCCAAGATCTGATGGGATCAGATGCCACAGGGCTATGGCTGCAGGCATAAGATATGTATAGGTCTTAAAAATGTATATCTCAGGAAATACATTATCTTTTCTTCATTTGTGCATATACCATTTTGTTCTGTGACTGTGCCTATGAGAAGGCAGACCCTAAAATGGCTTTAAAGTTTTCCACTAAGTGTGTAAAACACCTTTTACAATCACCTCTTCTTTAGTGTGAGTGGGACTCCTGGATACGATGCATTTCCCACCCTTGTTAGTTTGCAATATGTGGGGACACTTAAGGAATTTTGCAGATCCAACTAAGGGCAATAAAAAGTTTGATTTATTCAAAGGGAGTGTTGGGGAGTAAGCCTGACCTAATCATGTGAGATCTTTAAACAAGAGCTCATTTCCTTCTGAAAGGTTGAGGAATTCTCTTGTTGGCCTTGAAGAAGAAGCTACTGTGAGTTCTACAGCACCACAGAAATGAATTGCTCCAGCAACTGCATGAGTTTTTAAAATGGGCCAGAGGTCCAGAAAGGAACACAGAGTGGCTGGCATGTAGGTTGCAGTTTCTGGAGACCCAGTAAACTTCTCTAGACTTCTGAGGAAAGGAATGGTGAGATAATAAAGGTAATTATATTAAATCACTAAGTTTGTATGGTAGTTTGCTATGTAGCAACATAAATTCAATACAACTTGAAAGAAAAGGGGAAAGATGAAATTAATCTTGTATGTTTGAAAATGTAATGTGCATACAAATCACATATGAGTCATGTCATGGCAAAATCAAGATTCCATCAAACAAATCTAGAGTGGAGTGTTGCTAATAAGTTTCCACATGATGCTGATGCTACTGTTCAATGCACTGGGTTTGAACTAGGAAGGATTTATAGCACACAACAAATTTGGCACACATAGCTAAAGCTATTTTGGGCTCATGGAAATTTGCTTTATCTACTCAGAAGGTAAGTTTATGTAGCTGACTGCAAGTCCTAATTAAGCTAGAAGGCTTTATGTTAAAACACAGGAGAAATAGAAGTTCAAAAACACTGAATGCAGAAACAAAGAGAGGAATAAATTGAAAGTGAATGATTCTATCAGAAAATCTAGGTAAATTTTCTACAATTAAGTGTCAATCTTAACCCTGAATTTCTTACTAATCTAAGAGTATTTTCATCAAAAGAGAAAATATTTTTGTGTTTCTGAGTTTTTTTATCTGTAAATTTCATAAAAATAATTTGTTTTACAGTATAAATTAGAGTTCTAATTATTTTCATCCACCAAATTGATTAACTTAATCATCAAATCCCAGAGGCATTTTTTATATCTAATACAGATCAGGCAGTTGCTGAGGCATAGATTCACACACATGGGAACTTAGTCTTCTCCAGCTTAGCACAGTTACATAGAATAATCTCTATAAGAGAAGACCGAGAAGGAATGGGGTTACCAAACTAAACTGGAAGTGGACATGGAGGAGATGCTGTTGGTGCAACCTCATTACCCTTTCAGTATGATTCAGAAAAAAATTCTACAGTTGAAGGGGAACATGTTTGGCTTCTCTTCAAGACTGATTTTTGCATCTGTGTTAATGCTATCATTTTTTCTCTCATTCTCACTAAAATGTTTTTGTTGTAAGATGCTATCTAGTCCAGTGAAACTCACAGCAACCCTATGCACAACAGAAAGAAACACTCCCTGATTCTGTATCATTCACAGAAGTATATCAGTGCATCATTGCCATTCATAGGGTTTTCAATGGCTGGTTATTTTGGGGTTGTTTTCAGGAGTGGACTGCCAGATCCTCCTGCTATTTTTGTCATGCGGGGGATCCAGCCCAGGGTCTCAGAGAGCCCAGAGCAGCACTCTACCAACTGTGATATGTAGCCAATAATTTTAACAATTCTTTCCATTTTAAGCTCCATCTCTTTTTCTAAAAGTAATTTCTTTTCCAAAATGTGTAAACATGCTCTCCCATTCTAAAAGAAAACAAATATAATTTAATCTTCCATTTCTTTTCTGGTTTCTACCATATCTTTCTTCATCCCTTTCCTGAAATGAGGAAGGATATGAAGAATGTAAATTCTGTTATCACTTCTTTATTTTGCTAGTTCTTATTCTTTTTTTTTTAATTTTCTTTTTACTTTTCAAGTGACAGCTTGAATTCCTATGTACCTATCAAAACTTTCATAGCTTTTTGACTTAGCTTTTTCCTGTTTTTATAACTATTTCTGCCATTTTCTTTTAAAATTAAGAAGTCACTCATTAATATCACTTGCACCCAACATCTAGTACAGTCAAATGTTAAACATCAAGCAAATACTTTGCAAAAATATTTTTATCAAAATATATATTTTCTGTGTTAGCTGGGCAGGGTGGCACAAACCTGTAATCCCAATGACTTGGGAGGCAGAGGCAAGAGGGTCGCAAGTTTGAGACCAGAAGCAGTCTGTGGAATTTAGTGAGACCCTGTCTCAAAAAGTAAAAAAATGGGCTGGGCATGCAGCTCAGTGTTCAAGCACCTCAAAGCATCCAAGCGCAAGGCCCTGGGTTCAACCTGAAGTATAGCAAAATATATATTTTTATGTAAAATTACATATAAGCTTATTGCTGCTGAATTTTAACAAATTGAAAACATCTTTGTAACCAGAATGCAGTCTGAGAGATGGAACATTGTAACATCCCAGAAGGTCCCTCATTTCATAGTCTAATCATAAACTAATTCTTTCAAGGGTAACCATTACCTTGTCTTTTATTATTGTTGTTGTTAGGTGCTGTGGAGTCATGTCCGACTCATAGCGACCCTAATAGGGTTTTCAATGACCTGACTGTTTCAGGATTGCCTTGGGAGTGGATTGCCACGTCCTTCTCCCATTTTGCGGTGCTGGGAATCAAACTCGGGACCTCAGAGACTAGAGAGCAGCACTCTACCAACTGAGCTAAATCCGAGCCCTGTCTTTTATTAGTATAGGTTAATTTCAAGATTTCAGTACCTTATTAAAATGGAAATATATTATAACCTTTTGTATCTGACATATTTTACTCCCCTGAGTTTTAAAGATTCATTCATATTCTTGCTTATGTTATAAATCATATGAAATAATATATCATGAAATACTTAACTAAATAATGATAACATATAGGCATTTTATATTTTGCATAAATAAAGAATAGTGCTTCTACAAACATTTTGACTGTTACAATCTATGTGTTGATTTTGTTGGACATATGCGTAGCAAAGGAAATTCTGGATGTGAGCACATATATTCCGCTTTAACAAACAAAACAACATATATTCCAAAGTGGTTCTAATAACACAATTATCATATGTGTTTTTGACTTGTTAGAATATAATACACATTATTGTTGTGGTTGTTAGGTGTCATCAACTCAGAGTGATCCCATGTACAACAGAACGAAACACTCCTTGCTTCTATGCCAGGAACACAATCTTATTTATGTTTAAGACCATTGTTATAGCCACTGGATCAATCCATCTACTTGGGAGTCTTTTTTTTCTTCAATTGACCTGCCACTCTCATAAACATGATGGCCTTCTCCTATGATTGGTCCCACTTGACAACATGTCCAAAATATGTAAGATTCAACCTAGCCATCCTTGCTTCCAAGTAACACTCTGGTTGCACTTCTTCTAGGAGAGTTCTGTTTATTCTTTTTGCAGTCCATTGTATGTTCAACATTCATCTCTAGAACCTTAATTTAAAAGCATCAACTCTTCTCCTGTCTCCCTTACTCAATATCTAGCCTTCACAAAGATATGATGCAACTGAAGATACCATGGCATGACTCAGGTGCACCTTCATCTTCAGTGTGACATCTTTACTTGTTAATACTTTAAAGAGGTCATTTGCACCACATTTTCCCAGTGCAATGTGCTTTTTAACTTTGTGGCTACTGATTTCATGAGTGTTGATTATAAAACCAAGTAAAGCAAAACCTCGAGAAACCTTGATCTTTTCTCCATTTCTCATGAGGCTGCATATTGACCCAGTGGTAAGGATTTTTGTTTTGATATATGTTGAGGCACAACTTCACTTTCAGCAGCAGAGTTATATCATCTGCATAACACAGGATGTTAATAAGCCTTTCTCCAATCCTGTTGCAACATTCTTCATACAGTCTCTATGCTCAGCATAGAGATTAAAGAGGTACAGTGAAGGGATATGGTCCTGACACACACACCGATCTTGACTTTAAACTATGCAGTGTTTCGCTATTCTGTTCAAACAGCTGCCTTCTGGTCCATGTGCATATTCCTTATGAGTACAATTTAGTGCTCTGATATTCCCATTCTTCACAATGTCATCCATAATCAATTGTGTTCCACACAGTCAAATGCCTTTATATAGTCAATAAAACATAGATAGGCATCTTTCTGGTATTCTCTGTTTTTGGCTAATAGCCATTTGACATCAGCAATGTTGTCCCAGGTTCCACGCCCTATTCTGAATCTGGCTTAATTTTCTGGTAATTCCTGTCTATATACTACTTCAGCCACTTCTGAATGATATTTAGCAAATTTTACTTGTGTGTGATATTAATGATATCATTTGACAATTTTCACATTCAGTTGGATCCTATTTCTTGGGTATAGGCACAAATATTGATTTCTTCCAGTCAGTTGGCAAGGTAGCTGTTTTCCAAATCTGTTGGAATAAACATGTTAGCACCTCCAGTGCTGCATCTGTTTGCTGAAACATCTCAATTAATGTTCCATCAATTCCTGGAGCATTGTGTTTTGCCATTCCCTTAAGGCAGTTTCCATTTCATCCTTCAGTACCACTGATCATATGCAACCTCTTGGAATGGTTGGTCATCCACTAATTCTTTCTTGTATAATGACTCTGGGTATTCCTTCCATCTTCTTTTGATATCTCCTGTGTCCTTTAGTATTTTCCCTGTAGAATTCTTCAATATTGCCACTTGAGGCTTGAATTTTTCTTCAGTTCCATAAGCTTGAAAAAAATAGAGCGTGGTCTTCTGTTTTGGTTTCCTACCTCCTGTTCTTTGCATGCCATTATAATATTTGATTTTTTTCTTCTCAAAATCACCTGTTTAATTCTTTAACTTCATTATGTCTTCCTTATATGTTAGCTGCTCAGTGTTCGAGGGCAAGTTTCAGAGTCTCTTTTGATATGTAATTTGGTCTTTTCTTTTTTTCCTATCTTTAATAACCTTTTGCTTTCCTCAACAATGTCTTTGATGTCATGTCACAAATCTTCTGGTTTTCAATCATAAGTATCTAATGCATCAAGTCTGTTCTTGACATAGCCTCTGAACTCTAGTGGGATATACTCAAGATCATACCTTGGCTCTTGTATACTTGTTCTAGTTTTCCTCACTTTCTGTTTAAACTTGCTTCTGAGCAGTTGATGGCCTGATCAACTGCTCAGAAGATCAAAAGTTAGTACCTGATCTTATTCCTACTTTTGATATTGAGCTTTCCCATCGGCTCTTTCTGAAATTTAGTCAATTTTGTTCCTGTATGTTCCATCTGGGGCTGGATTTGGTAGAGTGCCCTGGTGCCCTCTCTGAGGCCCTGAATTTGACATCCAACACTGCAAAAATAGGAGAAGTCTGTGGCAACCCACTCTCAAAACAATCTCAAAACAATCAGGTCTTGAAAACCCTATGAGGCTCCCTATGTTTCCAATTGGACTCAATGGCACCTCACTACAACAATTTGTTCCATCTGGTAACTTCCATGTGTATAGTAACTGTTTATTTTGGTAAAAAAAAATATATTTGCAATGAAAAGGTCATTGGTCTGACAAAATTTTATCATGAGATCTCCAGCATTGTTTCTATCACCAAGGCCATATTTTCCAAATACAGAGCCTATTTTGTTTCCAACTTTTGCATGTCAGTCAGCAGTAATTATCAGTACATCCTTAGTGCATATTCAATCTATTTCAGATTGCAACAGCTGGTAAAAAATCCCCCCTAACTTCATTCATAGCCTGAGGTGTGAGTTTGTAAATTTGAGTAATCTTCATATTAACTGGTCTTCCTAGTAGGAGTATGGATATTATTCTATCAACTACAGCATTGCACTTCAGGACAGATACTGTGATACCTTTTTTGATGATGAATGTAACTCCATTTCTCTTTATTCTGTCATTCCTGGCATAGTAGACTAAATGATTACCTGATTCAAAATGGCATGTGACAGTTCCTTTCAGCTCACTTATACCTCAAATGCTGATGTTTATGTGCTCCATTTCCCTTTTGACGATTTCTAATTTTCTGAGATTCATACCATGTCCATTCCATGTAACAATTATTGTTGTATGTTTACAGTTGTTCCTTCTTATTTTGAGTCATGCCACATCAGCAAATGGAGGTCACTGGGGCTTTATTCCATTCCTGTCATTAAAGTAGACTCCATTTTGAGGAGGCAATTCTTCCCTACTCATCTTTTAAGTGTCTGCCAACATGGGGGCTCATTTTCTGACACTGTATCTGACAGTGTTTCTCTGCTATTTATAAGGTTTTCAATTGCTGATTGTTTTGGTAGTAGGTTAGCCATGTCTTTCTCCATAGTCTGTCTTAATATGGAAGCTCAGCTAAAACCTGCCCACCATGGATGCTAGTATCTGTAATGCCAGTGGCATACCTTTAAGCATCACAGCAACATGCAAGGCCCTAGAATATGGCAAACTGACAGATACATGGGCGTCATACACATTTCTTTTACATTTATTTAATAGCATTATAATTTTATATCTTCAAGATCCATTTATTTCTCATATTTCATATTATTATAATGCATAATAAACCTACAGCCATACTACCCTGGCATCTGATCCTATCTGATCTTGGAAGCAAGATAGGGTTGGGCTTGGTTAGTCCTTGAATGAGAGACCACCTGAGAATACTGGCTGCTATAGGCTCAGGAGAAGGACCTGGCAGCCCACTCTCCAAACAATCCCCAAACAATCAGCCATCAAAAACACTATGAGTATGAGTAGCTGAGAAGACATACTGCTAGGCATGGCACAGTGTGAGGAAGTTTTTCATTCTGTTGCACACAGTGTACCTATGAGTCAGATATGACTTAATCGCAGTTTATAACAACATAACTATAATGTGTAATAGTTTGCATATAATGAAAACTTCATGTGGTATTTTTGGATGCAGTATATTAAACTACCACACAACTCGAAAGTTTAAAGCTATTTTATATCTTAAAGTTTCTGAGGATCAGGAGTCCAGGTACAGTTTATCCAAGTCCACTGCTCAGATTCTCACAGGACTACAATCAATATACCAGACAGTTATGTTCACATCTAGAGGATCATTTGGAAAAGAATCTACTCTGAAGACTATTTAAGTTGTTCATTTCACATGACTTAAGAACTTGGGGACCTAGCTTCTTGTTGGCTTGAGGCTGGAGTCCATCTTATGGTCCTAGAGTGTCTACTAAATCTCTGGAGTTTGAGTGAAGTTCTCAGTAATAATCCTCTGTTTCCTACCACATATACTGTCTCATCAAGGCTGCTCACATCCAAAGGCCAATCAGATGAGTCTGTACTGCAAATATGCTAGAAAGATGGAGTCCTATGTAAGAGCACAGTCATGGGAGTGAAATCCTACCCCTTTGCCATATTCTGTTTATAAGCAAGTCATAAATCTCACCCAAGTTCAAGGGAAGAAGACTATGCAAGGGCATAATGACTAGAAAATGAGGATGTCTGGGGATCTCCTTAGGGACAGTTGCACTCCACAAGACATGAAATATTATTTTATATATTCTAATTTTATTTACTCCTGAATTTCCCCTTTGTGATATTCTTCATTCCTTCAGGCATTTCAAATTTTCTTGGCTATATTATTTTTTCCCAGAAGAAATACTTCTTTTGTTTATTTTTATTAATTTTGACTTTTCTAGTTCAAGTGCTCCCCCCATCTCTCTCTCTTCTTCTTTTGTAGTACTTGGGGGTTGAACCCAGGGTCGTGTACATACTTTGCAAGTGCTCTACCTCTGGGCTGCACCCTCAGGACATTTTTTAAAAATTTTTGATAAAGGATCTCATTAAGTTGTGCAGACTGCCTGAGCCTCACTAGAGAGCCTCCTGCCTCCACCTCTCAAGTGTCTGCGATTATAGATGTGTGTGACTTTACCTGGCACATTGTCCAATATTTTTTTAAAAAATTAGTTCTCCATGGCTGATATTATTTTTCTCTGTAGTATAGAATTCTAGAATGGCAGTTACTTTTGTTCAGGAATTTAAAGTCATTCTTCCACTTCCAGGATCCCATTGTTTTTTCTGAGTGTAGCTGTCAGTTTTATTGCTTTAAAGGCAGTGTTTTTTTTTCTTACTGCTTTTTATCATTTACTGAATATCCTCTATGTGTTTTATTTTTCATTGTTTTTATTTGATATGTTTTAACTGGAGTGTTGCAAATTCAACAATCCTGTGTTGTGCTATGTCCCACACACAGTTAAACACATTCATCATTTCAGTTGTCGTCTTCTTTGTATCTATTAGGTCCAGTTGATTTTATTTCAATTTTGTGTTGATTTATCCATTTTCCTGTCGCATTTTCTTAAAACTATTAATTATATATTTTTGAAAAGTTGTCTACTACCTCAATTATCTAGATCAAATGCGGATCTATTTTTACTGTCCAATTTTTCTATTGATTTTGTTACAATTTACTACCTTCTTTTCTCATAACTTGTAATTTTCTGTCATATTCCAGCAACATGCAAAACAAAAGTTGCAGAGGATGTAAATGATGATATTTCTTATTACAAAACATATCCCCTTTCCTCATTTAGTTGAAACATTCCTATCAGAAATTCTAGATTGACTGGATTAAAATTTTAGTAAAACTAAGGCTTTCTGTGGGGCACTCTTATTCTTAGTGTATGCCATCTTAGGCTACTGATTGAAAACCTGCTGGGTTTTGATTTGCATTTCCCTAATGGCTAGGGATATTGAATACTTTTTCATGTGTTTCATGGCTTTATGGACCTCTTCATTTGAGAACTGTCTACTCAGTTCCTTTGCCCATTTCTGTATTGGGTTGTTTGGTTTTGGGGGTTTTTTTTCTTGAGTTCCTTATAAATTCTAGTAATTAGACCTTTGTCAGATGTATAAAATGCAAAGATTTTTTCCCATTCTGTGGAGGTTTCCTTGACTCTGTTAATTGTTTCTTTTGCTGTGCAGAAGCTTCTTAATTTGATGTGGTCCCATTTATCTATTCTTGTTGCAATTTCTTGAGCAATTGGGGTCCTATTAA
>VMDO01022068.1:0-34219 GCA_007922755.1 Pedetes capensis
GCCATCCTTGCTTCCAAGGACCACTCTGGTTGCACTTCTTCTAGGACAGATCTGTTGGTTCTTTTGGCAGTCCATGGTATATTCAATATTCATCTCTAACACCATAGTTCAAAAGCACCAATTCTTCTCCTGTCTCCCTTGTTCAATGCCCAGCTTTCACAACCATATGATGCAATTGAAAATACCATGGCATGAGTCAAGCGCACCTTTGTCTTCAATGTGACATGTTTACTTTTCAATACTTCAAAGAGACCTTTTGCCACAGTTTTTCCCATAGTAATGCCTCTTTTGATTTCTTGACTGCTGCTTCCATCAGTGTTGATTATAGAGCCAAGAAAGCAAAATCATGGACAACCTCAATCTTTTCTCCATTTATTGTGAAGTTGCATACTGACCCAGTTAAGGATTTTTGTTTTGTTGATGTTTAGTAGCAACCCATACTGAAGGCTATATGATCATTAAAATAGAATATAAAAGTGATTTTTGGTCTTCCTCCTCCCTGTCTCTACCATTTCATCTTTTACCTTTTCTCACCTGCTAGTTTTCCCTCAAGTAATACCAAACACATCCCCTGTGTCCCTTCACTTCCAAATTATTTCCCCCCTTATGTCTTTATTTAAGCTGTCTTCTAAGAAACATTCTCAACTACCTCACACTAAACTATATAGATATGCTCTACATATTGTTGTTGGGTGCCATCAAGTCAGATCCAACTCATAGGGACCCCGTGTATCATTAGAAACACTCCCCTCACTGTACTGTGCCTCGCACTCTGTCAGTGCTTCTCTGCCATTCATAGGCTTTTCAATGGCTGATTGTCTTGAAATTGTTTTGGGAATGTATTCCATCTCCTTCTTCCATGTTTATTGTTCTGGGGATTGAACCCAAGGGCTCAGAGAACATAGAACATAGAGCAGCATTGTACCAACTGAACTAAACCTCAGCCCTACTGTACATGTAGAATATATATATATATATATATATATATATATATATATATATATATATATATATATATATATATATATATATATATATATATATATATATATATGTTATTGCTAGATGCTGTTGAGTTGGATCTGACTCATAGTGACACTTAGAAGATTTTCAATGTCAGATTGTTTTGGGATTGTTTGGGAGTGGGGTCCAGGTCCTTCTCCCATTTTTGCAGTGCTGGGAATCAAACTGAGGGCATCAGAGAGCCCAGAGCAGCACTCTACCGACTGAGCTAAACTCCAGCCCAGAGCATATATATAGGGAATATACATTCCTCAATGTACACATTATAAGAATGTGCTATGCACACATGTATACAATACACTATACATAATAGCTATTTTCTGCATTTATTGCATTGTTTTATATTTAACTTTTCCCTATCTCAAGTGAGATTATTGAATTCTAAGGGCATGGACCAGGTCTGCTCTCCCAAAGGCCCCCTAGCCTAATATATAGCACATGGTTGTTGTTGTTGTTGTTGTTGTTGTTAGGTGCCCTCAAGTCAGTGTCTGACTCAACAGATGAAACACTATTGTCAGTGCTTCTCTGCTATTCGTAGGGTTTTCAGTGGCTGATTTCTTTTTGTTTGTTTGCTTGTTTGTTGGGAGTGGGTTTCCGGCTCCTCCTCCCTAGCATACATCAACTGGTGTTTCCAGGCAGTCTCCCATCTAAGTACTAGCCAGGTCTGACTCTCTTTAGCTTCCCAGATCTGACACCACAGTGGTATGGCTGCAGGCTTAGCACATGGTAAGCTCAATAAAATATGTTCTGAACAAGAAAACAAAAAAAATCTTCCAAGGATATACATAAGGTATGTACAGTTTTTTTTTATGTCAATCATACTTCAAAGTGCTTATTTATTTATCATTTTTTAAAAAGAAACTGTTAGTGGGGAGTACAGGGCCAGGGCCCAGTGTTACCATGGCTTTACGGAAGGGATCCATGAAGTTGGCAGCAACCTTGGTCCTTGGTCACATTTATAAAAGAATTTACAAATGGACCCAGAAAGGAACCTAGAAGATGGTTTATTTAGAACTGAAAGGAAGAGAGTGAGAGTCAGGGCAAACACGCTTGGGTGAGCAGGTTGAACATTTATTTAGGCTGGCAAAGGTAGAAGGGGAAGGAGGAGCAGGCAGAGGAATAAGGCTGGCAAAAGGAGAGGGGAGATGGATAGGGAGAGGGAGAGAGAGGGAAGGGGGAGTAGGGGGGAGAGAGAGAGAAAAAAATTTACACTTTCAGTCATAGAAATCTGAAAACAGGTAGGTCCAGCAGTGAAGGTCTTTGGAATAGCTGCATTTATGCTTTTGAGTTAGAGGCCAGGAATCATACAGGTCCCCAAAGAGGCTGCAGGTGGCTCTGAACATTGGTGTAGAACTGTGAGCATCCACGAGCAGCTGCTATAGACTTTTATGGGTTGCTCTGGACATTGTTGAGAACTGTAGACATTGCTAAGAATTGTAGACAGCTGGACACTGTAGACATCTCTGGATATTGCAGGGTGGATACTGCAAACTGTGCACGTTGTGAATTTCTGTGGACTTTTGGATTCTACGGACTCTGAATCAAGGGGAGGGTCGTCTGAGGGTTGTAAGCCTCTGTATCATTAAGGGGGCAGATATTCTTCCCTTCTTTTGGGTTTTATATTCAGGTATGTCAGACCTCTCCTCCCCATTGGCCCAGGCTAGCCTCCCAGGCTGTAAAATAGATCTTTCTGTTTATTGCAGGAAGGGTCCTGCCTCAAAATGAGAACTCATTCCTCTAGCCCAGACATGGAGGCCTTCATATGTGAACAGAATTCTGGATACAGATTAGACCATTTGTAAGGTGTTATAGGTTACAGAGAGGTTATCTGAAAAGGGTATTCCCTCCTAGCAACCATGCTATTTGCAAGGACATTATCTATCAGGGAAGTACTGACCACGTTGTCTCAGAGGAAGCTCACATTGACATTCATGTTTCAAAAGATATCTGGAAAGTAGATGATTGCAGAGGCCTATATTAATTCCTTTCTTCCTACTTAGCATCCTTTACCTTAACTACCACATATAATCTTTAAAAAGAAATACAAAGAATAGTAGAAATACTTATTTTTAAATTATTTTCCTTCACATACATATTTTAAAAACTATGTGTTTATCTTGGTTTACCTCTTCCTTTAACATGTCAATTCTAAAATAGATTTTAAAAATATCAGTCACATGCATTTTAGTGTGAGTTATTTCAATCTGCTGAATATCTGGCTCAGATAAGTAAAAGTTGAGAGTTCATTTGAGGTAGAGTAGTACAGCTTTGTTATTGTTTGCCCAGCATGTGTGAATATTGTTATATTTCATCATTTCTATACTGAGTAGAAGCCAAACTTCACTTTGTCAAACAGTCTTGCAGTTAGGTTCCTCTTATCAGATACATTTGCACTAATCTTTGAAGTGCAGACAAGAGAGATAAAGAAGCTGGCAATGCTCTTTTGGGTAGTGCATTCAGACTCCCAAGGGACAGGAGTAGAGGTTCTACTTGAAGGATCTATTGTCATTGCTTAGACCTAAATGTCCCCCAAAGGTCATACATATGAACATTGAGTCCCCAGCTGGTATTGCTGTCCTAGAAGGTTATGGAACTTTAGGGGGTAGGATTCTAGCTTTGCAGAAGTGGCTCCCACTGGGCAGGCATTGGTAGTTTTTATCCTTAACCCATGGTTCCAATAAGCTCACTTCCTCCTGATCACCAACCTGTGAGGTCATCTGACACAGGCCATGCCACCTGCCATCACCTGCCCCACCATCATTATGGACTGATTGTCTATGAGCCCTTAATAAATTATCTCTTCCCCCATAAGTTTGCCTTGGTCAGTTTTTCTGCCACTGAAACAATAAGCTGACTAATAAAGAAAATTGGAACCAGGACTGGGGTTGTTTCTGTGTAGAAACTTGACCATGTGATTCTTACAATATTGAAACTTGTTTGCAGGACAAGTTTGGAAAAGTTTCAAGATGTGTGGATGAGGGAAAAGTTTCAAGATGTGTGGGTGAGAGAAGCTCTAAAATGCTGTAAGCAGGGATTAAGAAGCAGTTCTGGTAAGAGTTCAAAAGACCAAGATGCTGCCAGTGATAGAAATGTGGACAGGACTCAGAGTTTCAGAGGAAAATGAGGACACTTTTGGGAACTGTACTAGAGGTGATTCACGTTATATTCTAGCAAAGAAATGGTCTGCATTCTGCCCATGTCCTAAAGATTTGAGTGAGGATGAATTTAAAAGTAATTAATTAACTTGGGAGAAGAAATATTATGAGAATGGCAACATATAGGACGTGTGACATGGTTGCTTCTGGCTGCATTCAGCAAGATTTATGAAAATAATATATATAAAGTACCACACACAATGTCTGGCATTTAATAGTAACTGGTGGATGGCACTTAACAACAACAGCAACTGGTGATGGTGGTGGCAGTGGTGGTAGTAGTGACTTTCAATATCTAGCACTTGGGATAGTTACAAAATTATTTCTCTTTTCATGAAAACTTATCTTTTTGGACAGAACACCACACACACACACACACACACACACACACACACCACCACACAACCAAACAAATAAAAAACCTTGCCACTACATAAAACATGCATTTCTCATATAAGATATTGCATATCTTAAAATCTGGTCTTTCAAAAACTTCTTTGGAATTTGGGGCAATAGTAAGAACAAATGAAGTGAAAGTAATTATTTCCAGTTTACTATTCTTTTTATTATTCTAGAGAAAAATCTTGCTTGTGATAAAGTCATTCTTTAATTCAGGAATGATGAGGAGTGCTGAGAAATAACAAATCAGACATCTTTTGTACACTCTTTGTATCCCTTCTTTTTTAAAGTTAATTTTCCATGTATGGAATTATCTGCGAGTTACCATATCTGCTTTTTAAAAAACTCCCTCATGGGCATCTTCCTAAAGACACTTTCATTACCCCTGCCCATCTCTGTTTATTTCAATTCATCACTGGCATAAGTGTGGAGTATTTTGTGACTAGATAACAGATTTATGAAAAGAATCCAGATATGTTTCTATTATTTTTCTGATATATGCTTGCTAAGGTTAATTGGGTTTAGGGATTTCCATGTTTAGCTCAAATAAATGAAAAATTCCTATGTCAATTTGTGATCCATAACTCTACTGGAAAATAACATAAACTGATTTAATTTAGATTACACTAATCATTGTAAGAATTGTCTTTTTGTTTCTTCTTTGTTGTCCTGAAAGTTGATATTCAGAATATTTTCTCTGCAGATGTTTTAGGTGTAAAGCAGGTAAAGCTCTTCCTTTCTTCAATTAATGCACAGTTCAAGTCATTCTTTAACAAAATTACTCACCAGCAACTAGAATTAAAGAACAAAAAATAAAACAATTCTTTAGTCATGATAAGTGGAAACTGTGTTTTTGCAAAGCAATAATGAGCTTCATGCTTCAGCATTCTACTATTGTGGGTTCATAAGGGTCCAGCCTAAGAAAAGAGAAATTCTTCTGGAGTAGAGCACTAACCCACAATGCAGGCCATGAGTATACATCAAACAAAAGACTGGGAACACATATATCTAGTCTAGACAAAATAAGATTTGTTAATAACAATTCAGTTTGATTTCTGATACTAGCATAATAAAATCAAGTGGCTCCCCGCACCCTTGCTCTTAAGCAATATTATCTAAACACAATTCTCTCTTACTGGCTTACAAAGAGTCAGATTTTCAGACTGCTTTGTCTTTAGTATCTTTTTTCTTTTTTAAGTCTAGTTCCCATTGATCCCCGACCCCATGATGGGGAAATTAGTTTGGGGACAAGTTTGTTGGACTAAATATTTTAGTTAATATATTAGTCAAAAACTCTTTCAGTACAACTATCAACCTAAAATCCTACTACATGGATAGATATTAAAGGAAGAATTCTCCAAAATAAATAAATAAATAAATAAATAAATAAATAAATAAGAAAGATGCTATCAAAAGAAAGGATCAGTGTCGAATAGCCCAAAACTCACTATACTCACTATATCTATAAAATCCATTTTTCTACCATACAAAAAAAACCAAGAAGACCAGCTGTGAATTGATTAACACAACTCATACAGATAGGGTTATGCTTAGAGAATTGCCCAGGAAAAAACTCACATAGGTTTCTTTATACAACCTCTCTCCATACCCCTTGCTCTGCTTAAAAAAAGAAAAAAAGAAAGAAAATGGAAGGATCATGAAATGTGGATAAATGTACACCAAGGGAGACTTTAAAAGGAGGAACTCTGAGAGAAGATGGGTATGAGAATGAGAAAGGAGAAGGTTAACCTTATTCTTAATAGTTGAGATGTTTTCAGGACATTATCTCCAGAAAAGCCCAAATCTTTTTCATTACCAGTTTTCTTATGCATGTTCTCTTAGACTTTGTCTCTGCATCACTTCCCAGTCAAGATAGACTGCAAAGACTCTGGAATCCAGTAGTCACTTAACTTTTGGAACCTTTGGTACAATCTGAAATGACAGCTATATTTCTAATATAAAGAAGGGTTGGGGTTGGTGCTTGCCTCAGATGCAACTTACACAGTAGAGTTTTTATCACTTGTGATCCAGGGGCGAATTAACTCTGAGTTTCCAGGAAGATGGGAAAAGTACAAGTAGGTGAACAGGAAGGTAGAGTCACTCCTTGAGTAGGTGGTCTTATTATCATTTTAATATTTCTGAGATCTGGCAAGATCTGAAAACCAAAAGCCTTGAAGGAGGTATGAGAGAAAGTCACCAGGAGGGCAGAAAGAAAACCACTGTTGGTCAGCCAGCCTCAGCCTTCACTATTCTCTGAGTATCTTAAGAACTCTAGGAGCTTTCAGTTGCAGCTGGCAGTAATCTCCAGTACCTTCCTCCACATCAGCAGATCAGCAGCCCTACTGTTTATCCCCAAAAGGACTATTAGGTTTTGGGAGACCCTTACATTGTATTTCAAGAGCATTTGATTTCTTTGTTTCTCATCTGTTAGTCTCCTAATATAAAGACAGCTCTGCCCAGAACCACAGTGTTCTCTGGATCTAAACAGAAGAGAAAAAAAATCACATAGCAATTTGAGGAGGGTAAATTTAATATAAAATTTGATATAAAGAAAGGGATGAGAGTAACCAGCTAGTAGGAAGTAAAGAGAATTCTAAATAATATGTTGTTATTTTTGTTTAGGGCTAAAGTTTAGCTCGGGCTGGGATTTAGCTCAGTTGGTAGAGCGCTGCTCTGCAGTCTCTGAGGTCCCTAGTTTGATTCCCAGCACCACAAAATGGGAGAAGGACGTGGCAACCCACTCCCAAGGCAATCCCGAAACAGTCAGCCATTGAAAACCCTACGAGGGTCGCTATGAGTCGGACTCGACTCAACGGCACCTAACAACAACAACAACAAAGTTTAGCTCAGTTGGTACAGTGCCACTCCATACTTTCTGAGGATCCAGATTTGATCCCCAACACTGCAAAGATGGAAGAAGGATGTGGCAGTCCACTCCCAAAACAATCATCTACTGAAAACTCGATGAGGGTTGCTATGAGTCGGACTCGACTCATCGGCACCTAATAATTTGTTCTTATTCTTGTTCTTGTTGTTAGGTGCAGATGAGTCGGGCCCAACTCATAACAACCCTTATAGGGTTTTTGATGGCTAATTGTTTCAGGAGTTGGCTGCCAGGTCCTTCTTCCTTTTTTGCAGTGCTGGGGATTGAACCCAGGGCCTCAGAGAACACAGACTAGCACTCTACCAACTGAGCTAAACCCCAGCCCCAAATAATATAGAAATAGCAAATATAAGTAGCTACTGCTAGGGCTAAGGTAGTGTGCCAAGAACAACTCCATTCTCACTTTGCAGGGCTAAGATCTTAATTTTCTTGGAGAGGGCGCAGTTGTGGCTTATTGCATGGCCTTGCATTGGCAGAATAGAAACTTGCCCCTGGAACTTGCCAGACAGTCACTCTCCGGGGCAGGCACTGGAGAAGTTAAGCATGCTGTAGGACCTGCTGAGGGAGCATGTGGAAGAGAAAGGAAAACTTGTTTCCTCCTGCAACTTCTCACCATCATTGCCCTTCACTGGCAAGACCTCAGGGTCAGCTGTTACTGGAAAAATATATTTAAAGGGCCCAGATTTATTTTTAAAACAGGTAAAATAGTTAATATGGGACCAAGAGGCAAAAAAATGACTACCACCTACAGGTTCCCAGGGGTTTCCTTAGAAGCACCAAGATGACATTTCTTATTTATTTATTTATTTATTTATTGGAAATTTTTAATGTACACCTTAATGTGATTCATTCTGACGTGCTTTTCATTGTGACATTTCCATATACGCATTTTGATGTACATTATTCATATAGGTTCCCCCTTACCTTCCAAGATGACATTTCATTGCAAGACATCTATCTCCATGTATAATCTATAGCACATACTTTCTTCTATCCTTTTCTACTCAAGAGAGGCTGCCGTCAGAATGCAAATAAAGAAGACTGCATTATGGAGATACTCAAAAATTCAAGTGACATGCCATAAAACATTACTTTTTAAACATATCACAAGTGAATTATTTTGTTGGACATTGAGAATGTTTCAATTTTTCACTCTTCTGATTAATGCTGCAAGATAGAACCCGTGTTAGTCAGCTTTCTGTCACTATAACTAATATCTAATATAATAAACTTATATAGATAAAGAGTTATTTTTGCACTAATTTTGATGGTTCCTGTCCATGATTGGTTGGCTCCTTTGCAAAGCAGCAGTCACGGGGGAGCCATGGCAGACAAAGACCAGGAAGCAAAACAGAGAGAGAGAGAGAGAGAGAGAGAGAGAGAGAGAGAGAGAGGGAGAGAGAAGAAAGGATGAGCCCACAATACCCCTCAGGGGTAGGCTGTACTGACCTAAAGACTTCATATAAGGCCCTTCCTTCTAAACGTCCACAACACCTACTGATAGCATCATCCTGGGGACCAAACTAACATGTGGGGCTCTGGGGATCCAAACTATAACAGAAACTCTGCCTTATGCCTATGTTTAGCATTAATTTCTTGGGTTGTATTTAGAGATATGAGTATTTCTAAATAATCATTTACAAATTGTTTCCTTTAAACAATTAATAAAAAATATGCCATCTATCGAGCTCTTCCCATGTACCAAGCAGTGTAGACAGTCCTTTACTATATATACATATTGTTGTTGTTGTTGTTAGGTGCCATCGAGTCGGTATCCGACTCATAGCGACCCTCATAGGGTTTTCAGTGGCTGACCATTTCGGGATTGCCTTGGGAGTGGATTGCAAGGCCCTTCTCCCATTTTTGCGGTACTGGGAATTGAACTCGGGACCTCAGAGATTGCAGTGCAGCGCTCTACCAACTGAGCTAAATCCCAGTCCTGATATACATATAAAAGATGATATATATATATATATTTTTTTTTTAAGTTGATCCTCACAATGACTCAATGAGGTAGATATTGTTATTTCTGTCTTATAGATAAGTATAGCTCAGAGAAGTCAAGTAATTTGCCATACCAAAGCCAGCAAGGAGAATGGAACACAGCTGCTGCTCATGGAACATAGCAGAGTTATTGACCAGAGAAGAGAGAGACTGAGTCCATGGCTTTAACATCCAGCTTCATCTGACCAACTCCTAGTTTTCTTTCAGTTTTCAGTTTATACATCCCTGACTATGGTGATCTTCTTCCCTGCTCAACCTTAATTTATTGCTAAATCTCTAGTATAGAGTGAAATACTAGGCACATAGTGAGCATTCAAATGCTCTTTTCATCACAGAGTTTTAAGGGAAAGAGTGGATGCACCAGTGTAAGCTCATCATCAACAAGGGAAAAACGCAGTTGCTGATTAACATCAACAAGGGAAAAACGCAGTTGCTGATTAACACGGAAGGTAAGATTACAGTCTCTTCCTTCTATTCCCACCCAGTTCTTCCAGACACAGAAAAGATATGTGGGTTAGTTGCATCATTTGCATATTAAAAGCATCATTTATGTAATATTACAACCAAGCCTACATTTGGTTGTATTCTTTATGCTAGTTCTGTTTTGAAGAGCACTTGAGAAACTTGTTTTTCTTTAGAGATTTGAAACTTAGTACACAGAACAGTGAACCCAAAAAGGTAAAAGCACTAGAATAAGAATTGGGGGAGACAAGAATTGGAATAGTAACAGCAGCTACCACCTATGTCTGTCATTGTGGTAAACACATCAGAACATTAATCTTCATAATAACTTTGCAATGCTACTACCTCTTGTATTCATGTAATTATCATTCTACAGATAAGGAAACTGAAATTTTGTGAAGTTAAATGAAATTGCCATGGTGACACAATAATGTTTCAACTCTGACCCTAAGTCAGAATTAATTACCATGCTGAGCTTCAAACCCAGGAAAAATTGGGTTCAGGTTTGAGTTTGGGTTCAATATGTTAAAATTTAGAAAGTTTGGGTTCAATTCTCATTTGGGTTTAAATCCTATGTGTAGATAGCAAGGCTTCAAAACAAACCTGAACTCCAACCCTGAACTCATTCCAGTTCAAGCATTTAAATTTTTTTCCTGAGCTCAGTAACAAAAATTGCTAATTTTACTGAATACTTATCATGTGCCAGGTGCCTAATGATTTAATCCTCCCAAGAATCTATAAAATAGGTGCAACCATTGCTTTTATTGAGGCTCCCTTCTTCTAACAAGTGGCTATCCTACTATAAGAAATCTCTGGCTTTCTAATCACTTTCCTTGGGAGTATCTTTCACAGTGCTCTTGAGTCACTTTTATTTTTCCTTCTTGAAAAGCACTCTTGCCTTGACTTCTATGATATCACATTACCTCATGTTGTTGTTGTTATTGTTAGGTGCCACTGAGTCGGTACCCGACACAGTGTCCCAGTGTATAACAGGCCAAACAGTATTGTTACTGCTTCTCTGCTGTTCATGGGGTTTTCAATGGCACATTACCTCATACTCCTCTTATGTCCATCATCCTTTCTTCCTATCTTCCTCCTCACTATCCTTTCTCCTTTTCTGTATTTAAAATTTGGTTTCTGTCCTCAGCCTTTCCTTCTTTTTCCTCAATTAACAGTCTCTGTTCTCTCTTACCTCAAATAACATCTGCTCTCATACTTTGAATTTATCTGCATGTACTGATGAATTCAAACTCAGCCTACTGGACATTCCTGCCTAAATATCCAACATACACTTCAAATTTCACTTGCATAAAACTGAATTATATTCTTTACCTACTCCCCAGATCTCTTCTCCTTCTTACTTCCTCTTACTTAGTGTATTAGTTAGTTTTTATTACCATGAAAAATGCTTGAAATAGGCTCCACTTAAAGAAGAGAGTTTGTTTTTGTGTTTTTTTCTCAGTGTTCTAGAAGTTCAAAGTCCAAATGGCACACTGCACAGTCTTTGCATGAGGCTGCCTCTAGCTGCATCCCTGTTATAGTGGATAGCAACTGTGTGAACAAGGTTATATTTCAAGCCAGAACTAGAGATAGCTGGGCAGGGCCAGGATTGCACCTTTTGTAACAACCCTCTTCCCATCTCACATCGTTTTTTGAGACAAGGTCTCACTATGTAGTGTTAGTTTCCAGGGTTCTGGGTCTACAGGCATGTACCACCATATCTGGTTCCTTTTTGTATGTGTGTGTATGGATAGAAACTAGAGATGGAACCCAGGGCCTCTGGTTGTTGGTTGGTAGGTGCCGTTGAGTTGTCTCCAACTCATCACAATCTTTCTAGGGTTTTCAATGACTTGACTGTTTCAAAGTTGCCCCAGGAGTGGATTGCCATGTCCTTCTCCTTTTAGGGTGCTGAGAATTGAACCCGGGACCACAGAGACTGCAGAGTGGCGCTCTACCAACTGAGCTAAATCCCAGCCCCCCAGGACTCTGGGTGTCTAGAAAAGCACTCTACCACTGACATACATCCCCTGCCCTTTAACAACTCTCTTTCAAGAACTCAAGGGGTTGTATTAGAACAATCTCATGCACCAGTGACCTAATGATCTCCCCATTCTCTTACAGGTTCCATTGGACCTCCTAATACTGACATCTTGGGGATTAAGGCTCCAGTCCCATGGGCCCTTGGGGGAAAATCAAAACATTTTCAAACCATGCTACTCAGTAAATGTTACTTACCAGTAACTACCGTGATGTTTAAGTCAGAATCCTGACTATTACCCCTGGCACCATTCTGTCCTCCCTACCACCTTTTATATCCAATTTCTAGCTGTCCTGTCAACTCTACCTCCCAATTATGTCTCAAACTGACCCTTGTCTCTTCATTTTCACTGCCACTACTTCAGTCTTCAGTTTTCCCTCCTTCTTTCCTTCCTTCCTTCCTTCCCTTCCTCCCTTCCTTCCTTTTTTCTCCTCCTCCTCTTCTTCTTCTTCCTCCTCCTCCTCCTCCTCTTCCTCTTCTTCTTCTTCTTCTTCTTCTTCTTCTTCTTCTTCTTCTTCTTCTTCTTTTCAGTCCTAGGGATTGAATTCAGGGCCTCACATATGCCAGGCAACTGCTTCATCAATGAACTGCACTCCCAGTTGCTTTTTTATTTTGAGACAGGGTCTCACCAAGTTGCATAGGTGCCCCTGGCCTTGAACCTGTGATCCTCCTTTCTGAGCCTTCTGAGTAGCTGGAATTATAGGAGTGTGCCATAGGAGCTGACTCTTTTCCTTCTCTTACTTAGTAAAATAGAAACTGCTAGAACTCTCACAAAAATTCATTTTCCTCTTTGTCTCTGGCAATAAACACCCATTTTAAAACTAGGCACATGAAAAGAAACTTACAGAATAAAAACTATTTCCTAGCTATCCTTGTAACTAGGCAATGATTACATGTCTAAATTCTGGCTAATAAGACATGAGCTGAAGTGATGTGGAACTTCTAGGTCATAAACTTAAAGAGAAATGTATCCCCCTCTCCATATTTCTGTCTCTCTGGCTGTAATGCATATTTGGTAGTGGTGAACCATCTTGGAATATGCAGATGGAGGCAACACCTGAGGGTCCATGACCTTGAACCAGCTTAGGTTACTTAAACTCATACTGTTAAGTGAAGAAAGAATTTTTTACCTTGTGCAAACCACTGTTACTTGGGTTTTTGTTACAGCAGCCTTCCTGTTGGTCTTCTTGCCCCCACTTTGAACTTCTTTTCAATCTATTCTTTCCCTTTCTTCCTTTTTTTCCATACTGGGGAGTTGAACCCAGGATTTTGTGCATGGTAAGCAGGAGCTGCCTCGCTGCCTGCCTGCCCCACATTTTTATTTTGAGATAAGGTCTTGCTAAATTGTGCAGGCTGCCTCTGGGCTCCAACATGTGGTCCTTCTGCCTCATCCTCCTAAGTAGCTGAGATTACAGGTGTGTGCCACAGAGCCCAGTTCGATCTGTCTTCTTCATTAAAGTCAGGTAACTCATTGCCAAACTCAATTTTTTTTTTTTTTTTTTTTTTTTGTGGTACAGGGGGTTGAACCCAGAGCCTTGTGCTTGGGTGCTAAACCACTGAGCTGCACCCTCAGCCCGCCAAATTCAAATTTAATTATACTATTCCCTACCATCCCCCACTTCCAATGGCATTTCCTACAGTGTGTACTTTACATTCCTTAGCCTGCTGAAACAAATCCTTCATAAAACTGGCCTGTGCTTTATCTTCCAGTCTTCTAATCACTGTGGAGGTCTCCCTCAAAAAAATTACAGTGTAGGTCATATGTATCTGAGAGATATATTCATTACTAGTATGTGCTAATGGGCTAGGGTTTAGCTCAGTTGGTAGAGTGCTGCTCTGCATTCTCTGAGGACCCAGGCATGATCCCCAATACTGTAAAAATGGGACAAGGACATGACAATCCACTCCTGAGGCAATCCTGAAACAATCAGCCATTGAAAACTCTACGAGGTTCACAAGGAGTTGGACCCAACTCAATGGCACCTAACAACAAGAGTATGTGCTAAATATGAGAATAAAACTAAACCTGACTGCTTTAACATTACAGCTTAACATTAGTCACACACAAACATGCAGCTTTTCATGACCTTGAACCTATACACCCAACATATGCAACAATATTTAAGAAAAGAGTTTGTTTTTATCTCTCAGATCAGCTGTGATCTCCATAGGGATCACTCCAGACTTTATACTCTTAAGTTCCAATGACAAAGAACCATTTACAGTTTCACAGAATAAGCCAAGCCCTCATATCTCAGTGTATCTGTACATGCTGTTTACTCTACCCAGAATGCCCATTTCCTACTCTCAGTAGTTTACCTGCTTTGTTAGTTCCTAGTTGTCCTTTGGGGGTTGGAATTTAGCTCAGTTGGTAGAGCGCTGCGCTGCAGTCTCTGAGGTCCCGAGTTCAATTCCCAGCACTGCAAAAACGGGAGCAGGACCTGGCAATCCACTCCCAAGGCAATCCCGAAACAGCCATTGAAAACCCTATGAGGGTCGCTATGAGTCGGATACCAACTCAACAGCACCTAACAACAACAACAACAACAAATTGTCCTTTAGGATTCAGGTCACTTCCTCTTGGAAGGTTTTCTTGACCACTCCAGGATCAGCTATAGTACCATCTCATGTATTCCCAAGGTATTCTGTGCATGTTCATCAAGGTATTGCCTGTTTACTCCCCTTCTCACCCCTTCTGTTACTTCCTGAATACAAAGAACTATTTTCTTATGAATAAGTGTATTGCTAGACTCTATCACAAACCCTGGCATGCAGTAGCTCATAAAAATATTTATTTGATAAGTCAATGACTGAATGGATTCCATGGAGTCATGAAAATAGCATTTAAATGGAACACAAAGACTTGAATTTAACACAGTCTGGATTGTCTTAAATGAAATCATTTCATTCTACTTGAGTTGACCCAGATAAGCTCTCAGATTCCTTCCAGTTCTATCATTCATACTTTAAATACTATACAAAAGTAAAACTATGCAAACTTATAGAGATGACAAACATAAAGAGCTAGGTAGGTAATTCTTGAATTAAAACCTGTATTTTGAAAAAAAACATACCAAATAAAAATGAACTTTTATAGCAATGTATAATTTCTTTATACTGATAGATTTTTAAGTTATCTTTATAGAATCAGTAATTTTTACAAAATCTTTTAGAGATATGTAGTATAAAGCTGGCACGTTGGCATAAGCCTGTAATCCTTCAACTCAGGAGGCAGAGGAAGGAGGATTGCAAGTTCAAGACCAGAGGCAGTCTGCATAGTTTAGCAAGACTATGTCTCTAAAAAAGTAAAAAAAAAAAAAAAAAAAAAAAAAAAAAAAAAAAAAAAAAAAAAAAAAAAAAAAAAAAAAAAAAAAAAAAAAAAAAAAAAAAAAAAAAAGGGCTGGGGGTGCAGCTCAGTAGTCCAGCACTTGCAAAGAATGGAAGCACGAGGCTCTGGGTTCAACCCCCAGTACCCCCCCCCACCCACACACACACAAAGAAAAAAAAAGGAAATATCTAGTATAATCTCTGTTGGAGAAGCAGAGAAGGTAAACTTAAGTGATATCAGATAAAATTAGATTAAAGCCAGAAGCAGGAACAGAAGCAGAGTTAGAATGATTCAGACTTGACTGACCAGACCACTTTCTTTAAAACAATCATGTGATACTGTAGAGTTAAATCAGTAATTAGTGAACTAAAACAAATTGTAGATAGATTAAAACAACAAATACCAGTGCTAGAATCACATAATTAGGAGACTGGCAGCATTTTTTTTTTTAAATAACAGGGTCTAGCCCAGGCTGGCCTAGAACTCATATCAATCCTCCTGCCTCAGCCCCCTGAGTGCTGAAATTGTAGGTATGTGCTGCCACATCCAACCTTCTGGCAGAATTTTTCAGAGGTAATAATCTAACTTTTCCCTACCCCTAAGCAAGGCTATACTTAAGTAATCCCCAAACAGGAAAATTACACAATTCTTTAAAATATTTGGAAAAAGAATATCCTATAATTCTTTTTTATACTTTTCCTTATGTAATATGATCCTCTAACAGTGAATTATTTACTCTAGCAGTCATCTAGTTTTAAGTGTCATCACCTTTAGTCTACAGCTGAGGAATTCTTTGGCCCATAAAGTTTATGATTTATTCAAAGTCACTGTTATGCTTTAAATATGAAATATCCCCCACATGCTCATATATTTGAACCCTTGGTCTATAGCTTGTGGCCCTACTTTGGGAGGTTGTGGAAAATTTGGTAAGTGGGCCATAGCTGGAAATAAGTCACTGCAGATGGATCCCTGGGTGCTTATTTCCCCTGGTGGCTTCCTGTGTGTGTCTCTCTGCTTCCTGGTCTGCCATGATGTGAACAACACTCCTCTACCACATGCTCCTGCTGCCATGATGGGGACAAGCAACTGTGGACTGAACCCTCTGAAATCAGGAGCCAAAATAAATCTTTCCTTCCTTAAATTGTTTCTGTCAGATATTTTGTCACACTAACACAAAAAGTAACTAACACAGAAAATTGATACCAGAGAGGTCATTGCTGTGACTAAACCTGACCATGTGATCCTTAGGTTTGTAAGAGGAATTTGGAAGAATTTAGAAATGAAGGCTAGAGAAGCCTTCACAAGCTGTAAGCAAGAGATTAATGTGTGATTCTGGTGGGAGTTTGGAAGACCAGAATGTTGATAGCAATGTGTAAAGATGGGGTTTATAGAGTTTTAGATGGGAATAAAGACTTTATGCAAGATTGGAAGAGAGGCCATTCATGTTACATTCTTACAAAGAATTTGGCTATATTTTTCCCATGTCCTGATAATTTGACAGAGGCAGAATTGAAAAGTAAAGGGCTAGCCAGGGACAGTGGTGCACACCTGTAATCCCAGCGGCTTGGGAGGCGGAGGCAGGTGGATTGCAAGTTCGAGACCAGAGGTGGTCTGCATCACTTAGTGAGACCTTGTCTCAAAAAAGTAAAAAAATGGGCTGGGGGTGCATCTCAGTGGTCCAGCACTTGCAGAACATGCAAGCACAAGGCTCAGGGTTCAACCCCCAGTACTGCAACAAAACAAAACAAAACAAAACAAAAAACTGTAATGGCTAATTAGTTTGGTGGAGGAAATTTCTTTCTTTTTTCCATTATTTATTACTTTTTAGTCAGTTTACAATAAAGTTTCATTGTGACACTAACATACAATGATTTCATGTACTTTGCTCTTATTCACTCCCTCATTGCCACCACCCCTCATATTGCCTGAGTGAAAGAAATTTTAAGAGAGCATAGCATTCAGACTGTGGCATGGTTATTGCTGACTGCTTTTAGCCAAGTTTAAAGTGAGATTTGGCAGCAAACATCAGAGCAGAAAAATTTGAAAAACCAAAAAATATGCAGTCTGGCCAGAAAGGGAGCACATTTAAAGTTGTGAACAAAGAGGGCATCATTGTTAAAGAGATTAGCACCATTAAGGAGAAGTCATGAACTCGAAGAATAGGAAAGGTTCCTTAAGGGCATTTCATAAATTGGTGAGACCCCACCCATCACAAGCCATAGTGTGTAAAACTGCAAACTCACTTGAATGATTTTTCTTTGAAAAGAGGCTGACTCAGGGCATCCTGCTTGCACAGGGAAGTAGGGAAGTGTTTTCCTGGAGTCAGCCATCCAAGCACTCAGAGGCCACTGCAGCTATGGTATAAGAGGGCCTGGATACTGTGCAGGCTGGCAGCAGAACTTGGTGTTATCCATGTGCTAATATCACAGGTATGCAAAATGCAAGTGTCTTCCTCATATTCTTAACATTTTATCTTTCCTTTAAGTCTTTCCCCACAACCCATAAACATATAATCTCCACCTTATAGAGCCTTTCTATGACTCCAGTTCTGTTAAACTTTGATGATCCTTTCCTTTCTCTGTGTCAAACCTGCTTATCTCAGATCTGCCCTACTATTCTTAAAGAACACCAGGTTCAGCTCTGCCTGATCCATAACCAATAATGCCCAACAAGTCTAGGTTATCCCAGTGACATGAAATAAGGATGGTACAATAGGACACTACTAGCATTGGTTCCAACCTGGTCCTTGACTCAACATTTCCTCTACTTTCTTTATTTCCTTAACCCTTGTCTGCTTAGATCTTTTAGCCTGGCTATAAGATATTTACATTACCTAGCTTTTGACTTTCTTTCTTCTTTAATTGGCGAATTGTCTTCTCCCTTCTCATTTTGCAGTCTTTTTTCCAACTTACAGAGAATGATTTAAGGAGTCCCCATGTTCCCATCATCCAGCTTTAACTATTTACCATTTTAAGTTTATGTTGGATTATTTTTAAAGTAAATGCCAGACCTTATATCATTTCATTCATAAATACTCACTATGTATCTTTAAAGAATAAAGGAGTCTCTCTGTCCCCTTCTCTCTTTGCATAACCACAATATCATTATTATATGTTAATCAAGGTATCAATAGGAAACAAATTATACATTCAAAGTATGACACTTTTAGTGGGTTTATTTAAAAGACTGTGGGTATAGGGAACCAAAAGGTGCAGTACAATAACTAGTGGCCATTAAGTTGGTACTATTTCTGGACCCAGGTGAGGGAGTAGTTTCTAGAACCTGGAAAGAGAAAAGTCTACAGAGTTAGTTACTCTGAAAGAGTCAATGATATTTGGTCAAAAGACATCACACATAAAAGATGACCTTAGAAGGAGGAAGGCAGGGGAACAACACTTAGGTATCACTCTTCTTTTCCCTCTGTTCTTTTGCCAGGACTTTTCATTGGCCAAATCCAACTAATAGCTAGAGGGCATAGGACCCCTGCTGATACAATCCATACAGGTCAGGCTTCAGGATCAAAGAACAGGGTGGAGAGTGGGTGTAGAGGAGCAAACGAAGATGCCCAGAAAATAATAATTCTTAATATACAAAAGACATGAGTGGCCAATTGGATGAGAAAACATAAACCCTCGATATGTGCCATTCAAGAGACTCACTTAACCCACAAAGACTGTAATAGGTTAAGAATTGTTGTTGTTGTTGTTAGGTGCTGTTGAGTCAGTATCCGACTCATAGTGATCCTCATAGGGTTTTCAGTGGCTGACTGTTTTGGGATTGCCTTGGGAGTGGATTGCCAGGCCTTTCTCCCATTTTTGCAGTGCTGAGAATTGAACTTGGGACCTCAGAGACTGCAGCGCAGCGCTCTACCAACTGAGCTAAATTACAGTCCCCAGGTTGAGATTTAAGGGCTGGAAAACAATATACCAAGCAGGGGGAAAACAGAAAAAAGCAGGAGTAGCAATACTAACTTCACATAGATTAACCTTCAATCCAAAACTAATTGGAAGAGGTAAAGAAGGATATTACATATTACTAAAAGGAAAAATCAACCAGGAACCAATAATGATACTTAAGTAATTTACTTTCTCCAAATATAGGGGCACCTAGCTTCATAAAACAAACTTTATGGGAAATGAAGGAATACATTGGTCTAGACATAATAATTATGGGAGACTTCAATATCCCATTTTCACAACAAGAAAAGTCATCAAAACAAAAAATCAACAGAGAAACAATGAGCTTAGTTTGCACCATAGACCAACTGGAACTCACAGATATCTACAGAATATTCCATCCATCTGATGAGGAATACATATTCTTCTCAGCACCACATGGAACTTTCTTTAAGATAGATCACATTTTAGTACACAAAAATAGCTTCAATAAATACAAAAAAGTAGAAATTATCCCCTGTACCTTATCAGACCACAATGGACTAAAATTGGAACTCAAAAGCAAGAAAAGTACCAGAAATTTTACAAATTCATGGCAACTAAATAATATACTGCTGAGTGATCAATGTGTCATGAAAAAATTAAAGTAAAAATTTAAAAATTCCTGCAATCAAATGAGGATGAAAACACATCCTACCAAAACATATGGAATACAGTAAAGGCAGTTCCAAGGGGGGAGTTCATAGCATTCTGTGCCTTCATCAATAAGGTAGGGTGAGGCAAATAAATGACCTAATGACACACATCAAGGCACTAGAAAGGGAACAACAAATCAATCCCAAAAGGAGCACTGAGAGAAATTATCAAGATTAAGGCAGAGAAATCTCAATTAGAATCTAAAACAGATAATTCAAAGAATTAGAGACTAAGAGCTGGTTCTTTGAAAAGATTAATAAAATAGACACTCCCCAGGCCAATCTTATCAAAAAGAAAAAAGGCCAAAATCATGAAAATTAGAGACGAAAAAGGGATCATAACCACTAATTCCAACAAAATACAGAAAATCACTAGGGACTACTTTGGGAAATTTTATTCCCCAAAATATGAAAATACATAAGAAATGGATAAATTTATTAACACATACGATTTACCAAAATTAACCTTGTAGGACATAAGTGACCTAAACAAACCCATTACATACTCTGAAATAGAAAAGATAATAAAAAGTCTCTCAACAAAGAAGAGCCCAGGACCTGATGGGTTCACAGCAAATTCTACCAAACTTTCAAAGAAGAATTAATACCAGTCTTCTTAAAATTATTTCAAAAAGTTGAAAAGGAGGGAACACTCCCAAATGCATTCTATGAAGCTACCATCACCTTGATACCTAAACCAGGCAAGGATACATCTAAGATAGAGAATTATAGACCAATTTCCCTTATAAACAGAGATGCAAGAATTCTCAACAAAATTCTGGCAAACCCAATTCAGCAACATATTAAGAAGACTGTTCACCATGAGTAAATGGGATTTATTCCACAGATGCAAGGCTGGTTCAACATACAGAAATCGATTAATGTAATTCAACCTATCAAGAGGCTTGCAAACAAAAATCACATGATCATCTCAATTGATGCTGAGAAGGCCTTTGACAAAGTGCAACGCCTTTTCATGATGAAAACCCTGGAGAAGCTAGACGGGAAAATACCTTAACATCATAAAGGCCATTTATGATAGACCTACAGCCAACATCATATTAAATGGAGAAAAACTGAAACCATTCTCTCTAAGATCAGGAACAAGACAAGGATGTCCACTCTCTCCTAGCTTATTTAACATTGTGATTGAAGTCCTAGTCAGGGCAGTTAGATTAGAGAAAGAAATCAAAGGGATACAGATAGGGAAAGAAGAGGTCAGATTATCCTTATTTGCAGATGACATGATACTTTACCTAAAAGACCCCAAAAATCTCCTCTAGAAAACTTTTAGACCTCATTAATTCCTTTAGCAAAGTGGCAGGATACAAAACTAACACTCAAAACTTGGTAGGCTTTCTTTACACCAACTGTGAACAGGAAGAGAAGGAAATTAAAGCTACAATCTTTCAGGATAGCCCATCAAAAACTTAAATACCTTGGAATCAATCTAACCAAAGATCCTGCAGATCTTTACAAGGAAAACTTCAAAACATTAAAGAAAGAAATTGCAGAGGATACTAAAAGGTGGAAGGACCTCCCCTGCTTATGGATTGGGAGAATCAGTATTGTAAAAATAGCTATACTACCGAAAGCAATCTATAGATTTAATGCAATCCCCATTAAAATTCCAATGACAGACTTTACAGAAGTAGAAAAATGATCCAAAAACTCATATGGGAACACAAAAGATCATGTATAGACAAACCCCCCCCCCTTTTTTTTCAGTACTGGGTGTTGAACCCAGGGCCTCACGCTTGCATGCTCTGCAAGTGCTGTACCACTGAGCTACACCCTCAGCCCCCCACCTTTTTTATTTTTCTGTTTTTTGAGACAGGGTCTTGCTAAATTATTCAGACTGCCTTTGGTCTCGAACTTGCAATCCTTCTGCCTCTACCTCCCGAGGTGTGGGGATTACAGGCATGCACCACCATGCCTGGCTTGCCAAAACACTCTTAAGCTGCAAAACTAGTGCAGATGGGATCACAATCCCTGACTTTAAACTGTACTGCAGGGCTGTAGTAGCAAAAATAACTTGGTCCTGGCACAAAAATAGGCCTGAAGATCAGTAGAACAGAATAGAGGACCAGAGATACACCAATACATCTATAGACACCTGATTTTCAACAAAGGAACGAAGTAGGCAAATTGGCAAAAGGGTAGCCTTTTCAACAAATGGTGCTGGGAAACATGGATATCCGCTTGCAGAAAAATGAAAATAGGCCCGCACCTCTCAATGTGCATGAAAGTTAATTTGAAATGGATAAAAGACCTCAACATAAAACCAGAAACCTTAAAATTACTAGAAGAAAAGATAGGCAATATGCTCCAACATCTAGGAATAGGAGAGCATTTCCTTAATAAGACTCCAATTGCTCAGAAAATTGCAGCAAGAATAGAAAAATGGGATTACATGAAATTAAAAAGCTTCTGTACAGCAAAGGAAACAATCAACAGAGTTAAGGAAGTCTCCACTGAATGGGAGAAAATCTTTGCATCCTGTACATCAGACAGAGGACTAATTTCCAGAATTTACAAAGAACTCAAGAAAGCAATCTCCAAGACAACAAATAATCCAATACACAAGTAGGTGAAGAGGTTGAATAGAGAGTTTTCAAATGAAGAAGTTCATAAGGCCATGAAACACATGAAAAAATGCTCAATATCCCTAGACATTAGGGAAATACAAATCAAAACAACTGTGAGATTCCACCTTATGCCAGTAAGAATGGTCAAGATCAATAAAACAAATAACAACAAATGCTGGTGAGGTTGTGGAGAAAAGGGAACCCTCTTACACTGTTGGTGGGGCTGTAAATTGGTTCAACCACTTTGGAGATCAACATGGAGATACCTCAGAAAACTAAAAGTAGAACTGCCATATGACCCAGTTATACCACTACTGGGAATATATCCAAAGGGAGACGAGTCATCATACCACAGAGACACCTGCATCTCCATATTCAATGCAGTACTTTTCACAATAGCAAGCATATGGAATCAACCAAGGTGCCCATCAACAGAAGAATGGATAAAAAATTATGGTACATATACACAATAGAATATTACTCAGCAATTTAAAAAATGAAATAATGTCATTTGCAGCAAAATGGATGGAATTGGAGAACATCTTAAGTGAACAACCACAAGCCCCCAAATAGAAATACCATATGTTCTCGCTGATATGTAGGAGGTGAATCAAACTTAAAGGAAGGAAAAAATCTTATACATAAATTGAAGCATAATAAAAAGGTCAATTAAACTTAGTGTAGAAGGGACAGTTTAAGGAGTGGAAAGGAGGGAGGGATCTAGTAAAGGTAATTGATGATTGGAGAAAACAGGACAGGGAAGAGGGTCAACAAGGAAGGATGAAGGGGGAGGGGTCAACCTCAATGTAAACAGCAAAACTGTATGAGTATGGTAAAAAAAGGGAAAGATAGAAAAAAAATCCTACAAGAATAGCCTAAATAATAATAATAATAATAATAATAATAATAACAGCAATAATACCAAAGGCTGGCAATAATGTAAATGGACTAGATCACTTATCTAATATTGCTGAGAATATAAAAAGGTAGACACCATAGAAAAAAGTATGGACTTAAATCAAAATTGGGATGCACATATATAGATACATATTCTCACAAAAAGACATGCAAGTAGACAGGAGACCATTGTGGGGGAGGGGATCAGGGAGGAGGGTAATGAGATAGTAAGGGGGAAGTTAAGTGAGCAATGTACAATGAAATGCATATATGGAAATGTCATAATGAAACCCATGTCATATGAAATCCATTAAGTTGTATATTAAAAATTTCCAATAAAAATATAGTTTGACATCCTATCAGCAACTGGAATTTGCCAGAGGTCTTATAAATGTCCTTTATTTTACAGTTGGTTTCCTTTGGGTCTTCAAACTCCATATACCATACTTGAGTTGGTATATGTGATGGTTAATTTTATATGTTAATCTGAGTGGGGTATAGGGTGTCTAGATATTTAGTGAAACATTACTCTATATCTGTGAGTGTATTTTTGGATGAATTTAACACACAAGTTGATTGAGTACGGATTGTGACTCAACATCAACAAAACAAAAATTCTTAACAACTGGGTCAGTAAGCAACTTCATGATAGATGGAGAAAAGATTGAGGTTGTCCAAGATTTTGCTTTACTTGGTTCTACAATCAACACCTACAATCAACACATTGCTTTGTGAAAAGCTGTGGCAAAGATCTCTTTAAAGTATTGAAAAGTAAAGATGTCACATTGAAGATGAAGGTGTGCCTGACTCATGCCATAGTATTTTCAGTCGCATCATATGATTGTGAAAGCTGGACATTGAACAAGGGAGACAGGAGAAGAATTGATGCTTTTGAACTATGGTGCTGGAGATGAATATTGAATATACCATGGACTGCCAAAAGAACCAACAGATCTGTCCTAAAAGAAATGCAACCAGAGTGCTCCTTGGAAGCAAGGATGGCTAGACTGCATCTTATGTATTTTGGACATTCAGTCAGGAGGGACCAATCCCTAAAGGACACTGGGAGAGTGGCAGGTCAATGAAAAAAAGGAAAACCCTCAACTAAATGGATTGACACAATGTCTGCAACAATGGGCTTAAAGATAAATAAGATCATGTGCCTGGCACAGAATCGGGGAGTATTTCATTCTGTTGTACATAGGGTCACTGAGTTGGACTCAACTTGAAGGCACCTAACAACAACAGAAGGTAGGTGGGGTGCATCCAATCAAGTGGAAGCTTGAGTAGAACAAAAAGCAGACTTTGTCTGAATAAGAAAGAATTCCTCCTGCTTGACTGTCTTCAAGTTAGGACATCAATTTTTTTCCTGCCCTTGGACTTGAACTGAAACACAAGCTGTTCCTGCGTCTCAAGCTTGGGAGCCTTTGGACTGAAGTCTTACCATCCATTTTCCTGCTTCTCAGGCCACCAAACATATAAACTATGTATTGTCGGTTCTCCTGGGTCTCCAGCTTGCAGACTGCATGTGTTGGGAATTGTCAGCCTCCCTAATACTATAAACCTCTTCCTTATAATAAATCTGTCTGCCTGTCGGGCTATACATATGCTAATGTTTTTTTCTACAGAACCAAGGCTACTACATTTTAGCCTCTTTATTTTGTTCTATTTTAAAAATAACAGCTTTATTGAGATATCACTCACATAACATACAACTCACACACTTAAAGTGTACAATTCCTAGTTTTTAGTATATTGATTGTGCAACCATAACAACTAACTTAAAACATTTTCATCATTCTAAAATGAAACTGGGCCCATTAGCAGTTACTTCTATTCCCACCTCCTCTCAGCTCTTGGGAACTACTAATCTACTTTCTGCCTCTATGTATTTGTGTATTCTGGACATCTCATAAAAGTTATGCAATATGTTTCCTTTTATGACTGGCCTATTTTACTCAGTATAATGTTTTCAAAGCCCACTCATATTTCAGCACATATCAGTACTTTATTTCTTTTTATTGCTTAAGAATATTTCACTGTATGAATATACTACATATTACCAACCTATTCATCAGTTGATGAACATTTGTGTTGTTTCTACTTTTTGGCTATTATGAACATTTGTATACAAGTTTTTGTGTAGACATATGCCTTCATTTCTCTTGAGTATATACCTAGAGAGGAATTGATGGGTCATATAATTCTTTTTTTTTTTTTTTTTTTTGTGGTACTGGGGTGTTGAACCCAAAGTCTTGCGTTTGCATGCTTTGCAAGTGCTGGACCACTGAGCTGCCACCTCCAACCCAGTTTTTTTTTTTCCACTTTTGAGACAGGGTTTCACTGAGTTATGCAGACTGCCTCTGGTCTCGAACTTGTGATCCTCCTGCTTCTGTCTCCCAAGCTGCTGGGATTACAGGTGAGTGCCACTGTGCCTGGCTTGAAACTGCTAGTTTTTCAGAGTGGTTGTACAATAATATGTTCATGGCAGCTCCAATTTCTCTACATTTTTAACACATATTTATATGGTTTTCTTTATTTTTTCTTTTGGTGATGCTGGGAACCAAACCCAGGCAGATTCTTGCTACATAGTACAGGCTGGCCTCTAACTTGCCATCCTCCTGCCTCAGTCTCCAAAGTGCTTGGATTACAGGTGTGTACCCCATGCCTAGCACTATTTTTCCTTTTGAATCTAATCATCTTAGAAACTCAGGCTAATGATATTGGTCATCTTTTTATATATGCCTGTGTGTCTTGGCCATTTGCATACCTTCCTTGGAGAAATGTCTATTCAAATTGCCCATTTAACTTTTAGGTCACTGTGCTCCCTCTGTTCTCTCTTTTATTTATTTATCTTCTTTTTGAGACAGGGTCTCACTATGCAGACCAGGCTGGCCTTGAACTTGCCATCCTCCTGCCTCAGCCTCCCGAGTGCTGGGATTGCAGACATATACTACCACATCCTGCTGTTTCTGTTTTTATTATTGGCTTGTAAGATCTCTATAAATTCTAGATACCTGTCTATCTGATGAATGACTTGCACAAATTTTCTCTCATTCTGTAGGTTACCTTCTTATTTTCTTAAAAGTGTCCTTTGAAGCACAAAAGCTTTACATTTTGATGATGTACAATTTACCTTTTGGTATGTGCTTCTTTTATTTTTAAGTTTAAAAAATTCCTTGCCATTTATTTCTAGGAGAAACAAGGTCATCAATTCCTGCAACATTTCTCATATTCTGAATTTTGCTGATTTATAACCTGAGGTTGTTAACATGTTCCTCTAGCTCCTTCCTGTATTTTACTAGGACTATTTCACAGAATGTGCTATAAAAATCCCTTCTTTACCTCACATGAGAAGGCACATAAGTGGTGGTTGACTCACTGTGTATGTGTGTGTCTGTGTGTTGTTTCATCAATCAGTGAGTTCTGATTTTATCACTCTAACCTAACCTTTAAAGTTACCCAATAAAGTCTTATAATAACTTAGCAACAATAATATGTGAATCAGTGCTATCCAACAAACTTTCTAAGATGATGAAAATGTCCGTGTACTGTCTAATATAGTAACCTCTAGCTACATGTGGCTATTGAGTACTTTGAAATATGACCAATGTAACTGAAAACTGAATTTTTAATTTAAGTGATTATATGTAGCCAATGGCCACTGTATTGAACTGTACAGGTGCAGATTCATTATTTCATCAGAGTTTATATTCTTAGCTAGAATTCTTTTAAAATAATTTTCTCTCATTAAATATGACCACCTAAAATATAGCTCACTAGGAAAGATATTATGGGCCTGTTTTTTAAGTGGGCTCTGAGCCAGATCGTGGTCATTTTGACTAGGCTGGCCTGACCTTTTGGCTCTTCTGAGGTCTGTAAAGCCACAGATCCATGAAGTTCTATTTCTTCTATATAACAAATAGGTTCTATTCTGGCAGTATAGCTGTTGAGGCCTCTGCATCTCTTCCAGCGGATCTGCAATACATACTACTGGTATCCTACACATCATCCCCATGGTTCCTCTCTGATTTTAGCTGTAGCTGCCTGGCTTCCCACTCAAAACAGCCACCATATCTCTAAGATTTTTGCAGAGTGGAATGTGGGAGTAGTTAATGTATCCAGGGTAAGCCTTTAACCAACGGCTCTAGAAGTCATTAATAACATACTCAGTCACAGAAGTCTGCAGCTGTACCACTGTGGCATCCGATCCTGTCAGATCTTGGAAACTAAGCAGGGTAGGGCCTGGTTAGTACTTGGAAGGGAGACTCACTGGGAACACCCAGTGCTATAGGCTTGGGAGAAGGACCCAGCAACCCACTCCCAAAAATCAATCAGCCATTGAAAATCCAATGAATAGCAGAGAAGCTATAACAATACTGCTTCACCTATTGTATGTAGGGTCCCTATGAGTTGGACACCAACTTGATGGCACCTAACAACAACAATAGTCTCAGAGAGATGATTTTGAGGTGCACTATACAAGTCAGACAAGTTATAGGTAGGACTGAACCTCAGTTGTCCACTGTGATAACATCTCAATAATGCACTTTTACTGGTGTTGCATCCAAGTCCTTTTGGTGGGAGGGGTAGCGGGGAAATGTAAATGAAGGCAGGATCTGAAAACAGTTTAGTTCATTGCTCTTATTCACTCAGAACCTTTTTCTGAGTGATTATAATGGATTAGGCAGGATAGTAAATGCTGGAAATACCATAGTGAACAAGAGATTGGAGTACACAGATTAACAGGCAGTAAGGGAATAGTGTAATACTATAACAGAGTAAACACGGGTGCTATTAGGGGTAAAGTATGGCCAAGTTGAGGATCCCTGAATTGTCTCTTGCAAAAACCACCCTTGCTAGGTATTAAGAGAGAGTGTGAGGGGCAGAGGACAAGCCAGGCAAAAGCATCTCCAACTTGGATTTGGTGTCCAAGCTCTTTCTTTTCTTTTTCCTGCTATACCCCTAAGGCTTCTGCCTGAGGGACTTTAGAATACTTGTACATCTAACTGGAAACTGTCCAGACGCTTTACTACCCAACACTTACTGTTTTGAGGCTACCCTGTCAATTGGTCCTGGATCCTTTAAATTGCCATTATCTTCTTAATAGTGGGAAACTTGGGTCCTGAATCCCAGTCAATGGGAGCTCCCAGGGATATAATCGGTCTTTCTGCAAAGGTTAAAACTGAGTTAAATTCCATTCAGTTCTTACCACCTCATATGAAATAAACATTCTGGTGATGATTGAGTTTTCACCAAATGCTGAGACCTAGATGCCACCCAGAAATTAAATGTACTCAATAACAGGCCAGGTGTGGTGGCACATGCCTGTAATCCCAGCAACTCGGGATGCAAAGGCAGGAGGATCCCAAGTTTGAGACCAGAGGTAGTCTGTAATTTAACAAGACCCTGTCTCAAAAAGTGAAAAAATGGGCTAGGGGTCCAGCTCAGTGGTATAGCACTTGAAAAGAATGCAAGTGTGAGGCCCTGGGTTCAACCCCCAGTCCTGGGGAAAAAAAAAAAAAAAAAAAAAAGAAGAAAAAGAAACGACTCAATAGCTTCCTAAAGTATGGTAAGTCTCAATAGGTAACATACTGTTTACTTATATATCTCTTTAACCAGACTCCAAAACTCTTTGAGGACAGAAATAGGTCTCAATTACCACTGTATCTCCAGGGCCTAGTATTCTAAGTTTTTAATGAATATTTCTGAAGGCCTTTATCCAGTTAAGATTTTGTATGTGTGTAGTACCTGGGGGTTGAACCAAGTCCTTGCACATACTTTGCAAGTACTCTACCACTGAACTGCACCTGCAGCCCTCTTTTTATTCTTTTTATCTTATAACAGGGTCCCACTAAGTTACACAGGCTGCCTCTGGCGTCAAACTTATAATCCTCCTGCCTCAGCCTTTCATATCACTGGGGTTAAGGAGATGTGTCCTTGTGCTGGCAGTCTTTTAATTGTTAATGACAGCCCAACTCAAGCTAGCTTAAGAAAAAAACAAAAAAACCTACAACCCAACAAAATCCCAGGCTCATAAGGTACCCATCTTTTTCAGTTTTTTGCTCTCCTCCCTGCTGTGTGTGGCTTCACTCTCCCATAGGCCTTCTTCCACTGTAGTGTCCTAGTTTCGGCAAATATTTTAGTTCTGATTGGACCTGATGATCTTGGTCTGATTCATGTGCCCATCTCTAAACTAGACACATTAATTAGGGGTATGTGATGTTCTGCTTGGCCAGGCGTAGGTCACATGCTCACCCTTGAAGCTGGGGGTGAGGGAATCAGCTCTTTAGGAACAATGGATTGAGGGTGTGTGTGCGTGTGTGTGTGTGTGTGTGTGTATGTGTGTGTGTGTGTGTGTAAGGGGTGGTTGTGAATAGCATGGATTGTGGTCAAAGTAATTCTACTTTCACTCTCATGGCTAAGTTTTACATATGTCTTTCCTTAGACTGGGCCCCTGTGGGGCATGGATACTGGCCCACAATGGACTTGGGTCAGTGAATGCCAGCTCTTTCTGAGGTCGGGGCCAAACTTCCTACTTCCTGCTTGGGGTATGCTTCAGACTCTGTCCACCCAGCATATAGCTTGGTCCTGCTTGTCCTCTTCCTGCTCTAAATGTTTCCAGTAAGCTTCACAGTGCATGCAATGTCCTTTCAGACACTTTGGCAACTAGTGAGTCATGGATACAAAGAACTATTCAAAGCAAAATGTGGTCGATCTCTAAGAGAGTACTGAAAAGATGTTAGGCAAGCAGAGATAAAGGCCTGTAACATCTGTCTGGGAGTATGAGAGCAGACAAGTGATTCAGGGACTACCAGGCACCCAGGACAAGTTTAAGTATAGGATGAGTAATGATAATAATAGCAATAATAACAGCAGCAGCTAATCTATTAGTACTTACTATGTGCCAGGCCCTGTTCTAGGAACTTTATATGAATAAATAATTCAATGAGTTTTCCCAATATCCTTTCAAGTAGGTACAATTATTTCCCCCATTTTTGAGATGACATTAAGTAACCTGCTCAATATCACACAGCAAGGAAGGGGCAAATACAACTGGGTTCCTATCATGGAGAATCTAAAGGACCAGGTGCATTGATAATCTGGACTTACAATTTTTACAGGAGCTGTTTCATCTTTCTTGGTGGACTCAAAATACTCTGAAAGCAGAATTGTATCTCTGTAGTCTTTAGAACATCCGAGTGGGCTCTACACTTAGGTAGAAGCTAAATACAGAGGGTGCTAAAAATGTATGCACGTCTTAGGAAATGAAAAAAACTGTATTAAAATGGTTATAATCAACATATACCAATGACAAAAGATGAATACAAGTCACGTTTGACTTCTGCAATTAGAAGAGGTGCTCAAAGTGGCTTCCATGGCAGAAGAAGAAGGACTTGTTGTTGTGTGAGGCCTCCTGGATCCTCCTTTGTCCATATCACACAGTAGCATGTGTCTCAAACTTATGAACACGTGCAGTTGTTAGGTGTGTTGGAGGTTCTGCTGCATACTCACGTCTCCATTGTACTTTCAGAACATTCTGTAATTTCAAATACCACTTCAAAATGGTCTTGCGCTTCTCAAACGACAACCATGCTTCTGCCATGTTCTTTGATAGTCCTGGCTAAGCACTCATTTGAGTAATGCTGGCTTTTGAGTGAATGTCATGCTATCTATTTGCTACCATAATTCAATTCAAATTCAAAAATACATAGATAACATCTTTCTAAATGTGTATATATTTTTTCACATCCCTGATATGTGTCCTTTTCAAATAGACTGACTGCTTATGCAATTAACAAGTGTTTTAAAAGCAGTGTGTACTGCTTCACAAGTGAGTCTTCCACCCAGGGTAGAGCACTAGGTAGGAAGTTATGGACCTGAGTAATGGGGATTTTCACCTCTGACTCAGCGTATGGCTGGGCAAATAACCTAATGGCTCCAAGCTACAGATTTTCCAATGGTGAAAGAGGGGAACACGGATCTCACGTGCTCCACAAGGCCACACTGGAACATAGTAATAGGAAATAAATACATTTACTAAATTATTGTGATATTTAAGAGGAGAGGTACCACAAAAAAAACCAAGGTATTTTTTTCAGTTTCACCATAACTTCAGTGATCAGTAAATACGCATTAGGAGCCAAACATTCTAGACATTATGAGGTTACAGTGGAATTAATAAAGAACATTATGGGCAAAGTCAGTTTCAGTGATAAACAGATTATTTAAAGGAACATCAGAACGATGAAGAACATGAGTACTCATCTGTTTGCATATATATATATGTATATATACACACACATATACACACATACATATGATCACACAAAAACACGTATATGAAGAAAGACATAAATGGAATTGGAAATGGACTCCTAAATACTATTAACGCAGAAACTGTCCTCAGAGAAAAAGTCTGGGGTTTGGGTTTGAACATCAGTGGGAAAGTTTGCCATCTGTGTGACCTGAGACTAGTCGCTAAACCCCTCTGAGCCAATTTTCTTCTCTCTAAAATAGCGATAATAAGCTACTTTCAAAGCGCTGTTGTGAAGATTGAGTAAAATCATGCATGTAAAATTTTAATCCAGTCCCCGGCTATGCACCATAAATCAGTTTTTATTGTTACCTCTGCAGGAGAAAAGTCTTTTCTGGTCGCTTTTCTAAAAGAAAAATCACTGTTTCTCTACTCAGACCCCACTTACGAGACGAGGCAGAAAAGAAAAAGGGCGATAAACTGCTGAAAGCTGGGCGCTGCGGGAACACGAATCCAGCCAGCCTGGGCTGCAAAGCCCATCTTCCATTTCCTTCTCTCCCTTTTCGGGAAAGCCAGGCTCCCCCCACGCGCATGGTTAACTGGTTTCCCTGCTTCTCAAGGTCGTTGGCCCCTCTGCAGCTTCTGTCCGCGTCCTCTAGGTCGCTGAAGCCTGCAGCAGAGGGAGCTGGAGTGCAGGACCCTCCACGCCCCATCCCACGTCTGGGCTCCGGCCCGCCCGGGCCACGCTCTGAAGCCAGGTTCCCGCCAGGATTGCCGCACGGGGGAGGGGGCGGAGCGGTTTCTGGGTGCGCGCCTCTAAGGAGCATTACGGCAGGAATCGTTGCTGGCTCCGGCCGCCAGCCCCTGCCTTGCGGGTCCGGAGCCGGGACTGGCGGAGGCCGCGCGGCAGGCAGCGCGAAAGGGGAGGCACGCGCCCGCCGGTCAGCGCCCAGCCCCGCGCTGCCGCCGCGGCAGCCATGGCCGAGCGCCGCGCCTTCGCCCAGAAGATCAGCAGGTACGTCTCGGGCGCCGGGTGAGCCGCAGCGCCCTCCCGGCCGGGCCTAGGCGGCGGGTGGGTGTGGCGACGCCGGCGTCGGGACCCCGCGGCCCGGCCCGGGCCTGGCGGAGGGGCCGCGGGGCTGGCGGGCGGCTCCGGGTGCCGCGGGGCCTCGCGCCGCCCTGAGCCCCCGGCCTCCGGCGGGGCCTGCGCCGAGCATCGGCCCGGGGCGCGGAGGGTCGGGACGGAGCGCCCGCCTCCGCTGGCTGCGGGTGGCCGGGGCCTGGAGTTTCGCCGCGGTCCGGGGAAGGGCGGCGCTGCCCAAATCTTTTGTGTCCCTACGCCGGGGGCCGCTGTGGCGTTTCTCTTTCTCCCGGCCGCCCCCCAGCCCCGCGCCTACCCCAGGAGGGCGCGGGGTCCGCCCTCCTCCGCCCCAACAAAAGGAGCGGCGCGCTGCGGGCTCTGGCGGGTGGGAGGCCGCCCCTTCTTCACGCCTCTTATCTTTTTTTTTTTTTTTTTTGAGAAATCTGACGGGATCCCTGTTTGCGTTGGCTTCAGAGTGGCTGTGCACACGGGATCACAAACGTGTGGCTAAAATGAAAACTTGAGGGCTGTGGTCTGCGCCTTCTTGTGCAGCTGCGGAATCCTGGAGGACTTTAGTTTTGGTTAGCATGTGAATTTAAATGTGCGCCCGTGTTTCTCGCAGCCCAGAGGAAGGTGGATGGTAGGCAGTGTGCTGTACACATTGGCCTTACACTCAGATCCAGGGAGTCTGGAAACAATCAAGTGATCAAACCTAGTTTTAGTGGGTTGGTTGCCACCTTTTTTCCTGCACAGAAAATAAAAATTTATAATGGAGGATTCTAATATTTGTAAGATTTCTTTGTGGAATGTACTTGAGTATGAGGAACTAGGCATTTTTGGTTTTAATAGAATATTTCTGTGACTTGTGATGTCCCAAAAAAGGAAATATTCAAATGAAATACTTTATTTTTATTTTTTGACAGTTGTATGTCTGTGGCTCTTTTTAGTTTGCTGACATTTCTTAAAGGTTTTTGAAGATCTACCCAAAAAAGACCTTTATTAACTACTTGACTTCTTTCTTTCTTTCTTTTTTTTTTTTTTTTTTTTTGAGGTCCTGGGGGTTGAACTCAGGGCTTCACGCTTGCATATTCTACAAGTGCTGGACCACTGAGCTGCACCCTCAGCCCATTTTTTACTTTTTGAGACAGGGCCTCACTAAGTTATGCAGACTGCCTCTGGTCTCCAACTTGTGATCCTCCTGACTCTGTCTCCCTAGCCACTGGGATTGCAGGCGTGGGCCACCACACCCGGCTTAACTACTTGACTTCTATAGGGTTAACTTTGGGGGGCAGGTTTTTCGTTGAACACTAACATCTTTCTCTTTTTTTTTATTTTATTAGAAATTTTTAATGTACATCATAATGCGATTCATTTTGACATGCTTTTCATTGTGACAATTTTCATATATGCAATTTGATAAGCATTATTCATATAGGTTACCCCTTACCCTCCTCTATGTTTCCCCCCCTTCCCATCTAAGTTTCCCATCCAAGTCTTCTCTATCTTTTACTA
>VMDO01022069.1:0-34199 GCA_007922755.1 Pedetes capensis
AAAAAAAAAAAAAAAAGCCATGTATCTGACCCACTGGGCTGGGATTTAGCTCAGTTGGTAGAGCGCTGCTCTGCAGTCTCTGAGGTCCCGAGTTCAATTCCCAGCACTGCAAAAAATGGGAGAAGGACCTGGCAATGCACTCCCAAGGCAATCCCGAAACAATCTGCCGTTGAAAACCCTATGAGGGTCGCTATGAGTCGGACACGACTTGACCGCACCTAACAACAACAACAATCTGACCCACTCTCTGGATCTCCGGACTGAAGCCCTGGCTCACAGTTTCACTCCTGTGAAAAGACTTCTCTGCCAGCTGTAAGTTCAAGAAAAGTAGGGAGCAAGCCCTCCCTCCCACCCACCCCCCCAGGTTGAGAGGCAGTCACCACCAGACCCTAAGAAGGACTAGCGGGAGAGCAGCTCTGCAGGGGATTCTGGGCGTGTTGTTCTTTCCCCAGAGAAATTTCACCCAGCTGGAAAAGTCTGAGGCTGCCATAGACAAGCCCTCAACACCTTAAGCCCACTGAGTCCTGGCTGCCTTTGACCCCGGAATTTCCTGTGCTCTAGCTAGAGAGAGTAGGGTGCATCTAAAGGGAAAGTGTCTAGCTAGAGGGAAACTGGGGAGTGATCTCAGTGTCCAGAGGGAAGCCTTCTACCTCTTTCTAGAATCTTAGACCCTGGGCTGTAACATGCTGTGGGCTCTGGCTGCCCCACCCCCTCCTGCTTTGGGGGCTGTTTTACAATAACAAAGAGACAGACTTCAATCTTCTGCAATTCTCCAGGGCACGCCTTTTGCCTTTTAGTGCACAGCACAGGGAGCAGCTTCGGTGACATTCTACTGCAGGAGGGGAGCAGAGACCCAGCAGAATTCAGAGGTTTACAACCCACTGCACCTGGAATGGACCAGCCTCACTCTTGAGGATGAGAAAGATACTGGGCTAGAAAGCCCAAGCACTGAGGCTCGGGACTAACTTCCTAACTGGTTTGTAGCTGACATCTCCCCTCTGGGTTCCAGTTTCTCCCTCTCCAGCTAGCTTTGAACTCATGTGCTTTAGGCTGTGTTGGGAAGATTTTGAGGGTTAGGAGGAGAGAGAGCTGGTATCAATTAGCAATGTCTGCTCTGAGCAAGGGAGAGAAGGAAGGGCCAACATTAACTTGTCACATACTTACCGCTCCTGACGCTGATATCTAAGTCTTCTTGGGCTCAGATCTTGTTAGATTTTATGATTCTTTTGCTTCTACTGTTTTCCTTGCCCTCCTCAAGGACCTATTCTAGGGGCTGCTCCCATCTACCAGGAAGTGACAGTGATCCACAATTTCTTGTGGGGTCGCATCGTGTAAGGTCGAGACAGTCAAGGGGAAAGGAGGCTAGCTTTCCCTGAGTCTAGAAATAGCTTAAAAGAGAGTCTTTATCTGGTCAACACTGAGCGGAAACCCCCAGTTCATGAGGCAGCCAATCTGGATAACCCCTTCCCAGGTTGTTCATCATAAGACACACACCAGATGTGCCCTCCATCCACCTGGTTCAGTCAATTGTCATTAGGTGCCATCGAGTCAGGTCCAACTCATAGTGACCCTCATAGGGTTTTCAATGGCTGATTGTTTCAGGATTGCTTTGAGAATGGGTTGGCATGTCCTTCTCCTGTCTTTGCAGTGCTGGGGCTCAAACCCAGGTCCTCAGAGAGTGCAGAGCAGTGCTCTACCAACTGAGCTAAACCCCTGCCCCACACTGCCATGCTGGCACTATGTCATTGCTTCTCTGCTATTCATATGGTTTTCAATGGCTGATTGTTCCGGATTGCTTTGGGAGTAGGCTGGCAGGTCCTTCTTCTATTTCTGCGGTGCTGGGGATTAAACCCAGGACCTCCAAGAGCACAGAGCAGCACTCTGCCAACTGAGCCAAACCCCAACTGATGGCTCAGTCAGTGGAAGATTTTAAAAAGAAAAAAACCTAAAAACTGTGAAAAGAAGGGTTGGGAATGTAGCTCAGCACTAGAATGCTTGCATAGCATGCATGAGGCCCTGGGTTCCATCTGCAGCACTGTAAGAAAAATTTAAAAATGAAAAGAATTTGGAGCAGAGGCAAACTGGGAATGGGCCAGTGCCCTTGTTTGTGAAGTAACAATAACAGCACCACTGTGGAGGGGCCACTAACCATGCAAAGAGAAAACCGTACAAAGAGCTCCGCCCAGTGCCCAGCACCCAGGAATGACGCCTCATCAAAGCTACCCAGGGTTCTGGTGTTTTTCTCCAGGCACACTGTTAGTGGCCCTGGGCCTGAGGATATGAAATCCGTCCTGAAACTGGCCCTGCCCTCCACAGGGCGGGAGCTCACTAGCTCACCACCGAGGCCCTGCGTTCCCTAGTTCCAATAACACGATTAGTCATTTCTCATTCCTGAGATATCTACCCATGCGTGGGTGCGTGGGTGCCTGTGTGAGGGTGTATGGGCCTTCCGAGAAGGGGGAAATCCATATTCTCTCTCTTCTGACCGAATTAATGAAATAAATCTTCTGTAAGGAGCTGCTAAATGAATCACAGATGGCTCTGCCCTTTTACAGGTTGCAGAAAGCACCCGTTACAGTTCTTTTAATTTATCAGAGGAAAAAAGATGCCCTCGTGTGCCCCTTCCCTCTTGCAATATTAATCAGAACCAGTCTATTTTCCGAGGGTCCGAGATTCATTTTCAAAAAAATGTGTATCAATAGATGGAACAGCGGGAAGAGTATTTTGCCAAGTTCCAGCCTCCAGCACGGCAAAGGTGCCCTGGCTGGGGAGAGCGTTTATAAAACCACATTTAATAAAAGAGAGTGTTATATTAAGTATGTTTGCTAGTGTATTTAAGCATATGGTTTCCATATCAGGCAGAAAGATGGCAAACACATGCTTTTACCTTCTTTCTAACCTTCCCGAGAGCCGTCCTTTCTGGCGGGTAGTGGGATGAGAGGATTTTTTTTTGTGTGTGGCTGTGTGTTGTTTTGTTTTGCATTTTACAACCCAAGCTCATGTGGAAAAGCATGGAGGAACGGTAGGCAAGCACGTGGACTCCGCCTTTTCTACTTATGTAATTAGCCTGAGAACCAGGCTCGCTTACTTTCTGCAAATGGTCCCACATCCTCCCAGGCTCCCTGGCCCTCTCGGAGGCACAGAGGGCAATTTCAAAGTGTGAATCAAGCTCAGCTGCAGGAACGTGAACCCTTCAGTAAAAGCAGTTGCTCCATGGATGGCTCCCCAACTTGGTGTCCTCAAAAGTCCCCGTCGACTAGCCAGCCAGCCAGCTATGTGTCTGCCCACAGACCCCTTTGGGCACTTGGGCTGAGTATTGGGGATTTTCTCTGTTTCCTGTAGGTCAGAAGCAGTTGGCTGTGGCTGGATAGCCATGGGTCTCTGAAAAGAGACCTAAGAGGGACTTCCATGGCCCACCACCATGGAACAATCTAAACAGGCTCCCAGTTTGGAGACAATCTCAGAAGCCCAGAGGCTAAACTGGGCGGGGTTGGGGGGGGGCTCTGCTGTGAGCCTACCCCCCAGCCCCCCACCAGCCCAAGCAGATTTGCCTGAGTCAGTTATAAATCTACTGGTACCATTTCTTTTTCGTCACTTGCCTAATCCTGTGCCCTTCGTTTCATGTGCTATAATTATTAACATCTGCTTTCTGAGCCTGGCCCTCGTGGAGTTTGCAAAGGCAGTGCTCTGTCCAGAACAATGGTGACAGCTGTTTCATTTAGCCCAGGGCCAGCACTTCCTGTTCAGTCTACATCTGCCCTTCTGTGTCCAATTTCTGTTTCGGGGTTTTGTGTTTTGTTTTCTTTTTTTTTTTTTCCTTCCCTTCATCTGACCCTGCTATATGTTGAGGAAGAATTTCTAACTTAGCGCTGCAGCTAGTATTTCTAGCACATATGCTTATTAGGTTGGCGACAACCAGAGAGACAGGAGAAAGCGCAGATTGTCTCCAACAACCAATGCAGGAAGGAGCGTTAGCCCAGGACCCAGGTACCAGGCTCTGGGGAGATTTCTGAGGCTCAGAGGCGAGGACTCATGTGACCTCGCTGGAACTCAGGCACTGGAAAGATGGGCTCAGCTCATCTGTCCCCCACCCTGGGGTTATTTCCATGGCTTCTTTGGTAACACATTCCCCAAACGTCTCCCAGAAGAAGTCCTGTGTCTGAGTATGGACACCAACACACAGGGATCCATCTTTTTTTGGGCACCAAACAAGCTAGCCAGACGGGGCAAGCGTCAGAAGCCCAGTTTTTCTTTTCCGTTGGCACCACCAGGGGGGCATTAGAAACCTCTTTTGATGAGCTGGGTGCAGTGGCGCATGCCTGTAATCCCAGCAGCTTGGGAGGCAGAGGCAGGAAGATCGCAAGTTCGAGACCAGAGGCAGTCTGTGTAATATAGCGAGACTCTGTCTCAAAAAGTAAAAAAAAATGGGCTGGAGATGGCAGCTCAGTGGTCCAACACTTGCACAGCATGCAAGCGTGAGGCCTTGGGTTCAACCCCCAGTACCACACACACACAAAAAAAATCCTGTCTGATTTGCACTGGAAGGGCCACAGCATGGGGACTGGGGGTGCTTCGGAAAGGAAAATGAAGGACTCTGGCTCTGCACAGTTGGCTCCACCCCTTTAGCATTCATGGCTGCGTGCATCTCTCTGTGGGGACCCAGGAGAAGAGGACTGCACCAGCTCCCGCTCTTCAACCCACCCCTTCTAGCCTAATTCCAGCTGACCTCCCCACCCCCAGGTCCCAGTCAGGCTGGCACACAGATGTGGAGCTATTATCTAAGAGCCCACCGCAGGTGTCAGGTTAGAGACCACAGCCCTTGGGCAAGGCAACCTCAGGCTTTGCTGCATGCTTAGCACCCAGAATAAGGCAAAACCCCCACTCCACATGGGTGAAACTCGGAGGAAGGTACGAGCGTTCCACTAGTGTTCTGTGCACTTGAAAAGGAGAGAATGGGAGTCAGGCTACAGAGGCATAGCCACTCAAATGGGGCCATGTAGAGGCTGTGTCTGTGCCTTTCATTGGCTGCGACAGCGTCAGCATGAGCAGAGGGCTTGGAATCCACTGCTCTTCTGTATTTTTCTTCACAGATGAAGACATTGAGCGCAGAGAGATGAAGCCACCAGCGTACAGTGGTAGCTTGGTCAAGCTTGACCCTGGCACCAGAGAGGCTGATGAGGGCCCATCTGTGTTGGTTCCAGGAGCTTCAGGTACTTTGCCTTCTTCAATATGCAAGGTCCCTTTCAATCCTCGCCCGGTCATCCTCCTAAGTGGCTTGGGGGAAAGTGAGGCAGGTCTGGGAGCCCCAGCAGTAGCTCAGCTCTCGTGCCTGAGACCCATGGGGTCCATGGCCCCAATGCCAGTGGATGGCAAACCCCAGCAAGTCCGAAGACAAGAGCTGGTGCTGACCTGAACATGGGGTCACAGAGGGTCCTGGCAGGTGGGTGAGAGCCCTTGGTGAGGATGGCCAGGCAAAAGGGAGAGAAGCAGCTGAGAGGGTGGGATGTGGAGTGGGGGAAACTAAGGGGACCCAGCACCTCCCACCCTGGACCTGGGCCTGACCCAGGCAGACAGAGGTCACCCAGGGCCCTTCCTTCACTCTGGAATCCAAGGAGCAAAGGCGCCGCATGGGCTGAGGGGCTGCTGGCCCCGGGGCGCCCTGGTGCTCCTCCACCTGTGCAGGGACAGCCGCCTCCAGCCCTTCCCCCGCTCCCACGCCCGGCCTCCCTCCACACTTCCTTCTCTTTCTCACTCACTCCTTTTCTTCTTAAAGTTAATTGCAACTTTTTTCTCAGCGCTCTGATCTGGATAAGCCACATCTCATTAGAAAAAGATTTAGCCGGAGCCAAAGCGGACTGGAGAAGGAATCCCTAATCAACAGAGAAAAGATTCGGGTGTAATTGCTCTCTCCCGCCATCCTCGCCCCCTCCCTCCTCCAATCTTTTTCTGCTCATTAATCTGAAAGGAAAGTCACCGTCTAATGTCGCGGTGTTCAAGTATCTGCTGCCGCAGCAACCAAATCCGAGTGCTTGGGGTCTCATGGGGAAGGGCGCAAGAGAGCTGTGGGTTTGGGGGTGTGCGAGTGAAGCGTTTTTGGTTGCTGGGGGCTGTGCATGAAGCACTTTGGTTGGGGGTACAGCTCTTTGGGTGTGTACTTGTGTTTGTGAGATGCTTTGGTTGTTGGGGGTGGATGTGAGGCTCCGGTTCTTGGTGAGGGTGGATGAAATGCTTTGATTATTGGGGAGGTGCGGGAAGCCCTTTTCCTTATTGGGTTTCTGTGTGAAGTATGTTCGTTATTAGCGTGTATGAAGGACCTGGTTGTTGGTGAGTGTGTGTTGGTAGGTATGAAGTGTTTAGGGGGCTGGGATATGGGGGAGTGAAGTATGGGGAACCCTTGTGCTGTTGTTCCAGGGGTGTGAAGTGATTTGCTTGTGGAGGGGTTGCATTGCATCTGCACACATCTGTGCGCGCATGTGGAGGTAGGGGATGCTTTGTTGGGTGCCTGTGTGTCACGTGCCTGAGAGGTCGCTTTGGCGTTTTCGTCCTGCCTGCATTGTATCCTGACAGATGTTTTCATGGTGATCCATGGGGGCTACGGGTGTATCTCAGTGGTAGAGCGCTGGTCTAGCAGGTGTGCAGCCCTGCGGTCGATCCCCAGCATAGCAATACAATAAAATGAAAAAGAAAAGAAGATAATAAAATACCAGGGCTCAAGAGGCTGGGTGCTGTTTATGGAGGGTGAGCTTGGAAACCGTCCTCCTAGGTAGCCCTGTGGTATCCGATCCCATCAGATCTCAGAAGCTAAGCAGGGTTGGGCCTGTTTTGTACCTGGATGGGAGACCGCCTGGGAACACCAGGTGCTGTAGGTTTGGTAGACGGACCAGGCAACCCACTCCCAAAAAAACAATCCGTGGTTGAAAACCCTATGAACAGCAGAGAAGCACTGACAATAATGTTTTGCCTGTTGTACGTAGGGTCGCTGTGAGCCAGATACTGACTTGAGGGCACCTAACAACAACAACGGGTAGGGCCTCTGGGTCAGGGGAACAGCGCTGCCTTCTCATTCTCCTCCTTCAGAACCTGCACATTTTCTGCCACAGCCATTTGTAGTTGGTGGGAGGAGGGGAGGAGGTTTTAAAGCTTATTTTTAATTGAAAAAAGAATGCATGCTCAAGAAGAAAAGAACAGTAATACACACTTGTGGATCAAAGAAAGACAACCTCTCTGGTACCAGTGCTGGTGCCAGGGCCCCTCTCTAGTCACTGCTTACCAGTACCGTTGTACCTTTCCAAAGTCAGACCACGCACACATGCTCCATGTTGGCTCTTACTGTATATTGTTCTGTACTGGAATTTTTTTGTGTGTGTGTGGTACTCGAGGATTGAACCCAGAGCCTTGCACATACTTGGGAAGTGCTCTACTACTGAGCCGTGTGCCCAGCCCATTTTTTAATTTTTTATCTGAAGTCAGGGTCTCGCTCAGTTACACAGGCTGCCTCTGGCCTCAAACTCGCGATCCTCCTGCCTCCACCTCCGAGTCACTGGGATTACTGGCATGTGCCACCATGCCCAGACCCACACTTTCTTTTTTCATTGAATAATATAAGCGATTGTTGTTGTTGTGTGCCGTCAAGTCGGTATCCAACTCATAGTGACCCTCAGAGGGTAGAGTGCTGAGCTACAGTCTCTGAGGTCCCAAGTTCAATTCCCAGTACCACAAAAATGGGAGAAGGACCTGGCAATCCACTCCTGAGGCAATCCTGAAACAGTCTGCCATTGAAAACCCTATGAGGGTCACTATGAGTTGGATACCGACTCGATGGCACCTGACAACAACAACAACAATATAAGCAATTGTTCTCAATTGGCATAAGTGTATGTTAATGTTGTGCCTTTGCCCCGTGAAATGAGTTAAGTGAGAGAAGTAACAGGGTGCCTCTGTCCTGGACAGGCCAGTGTACTGGGGAAACCAACTTTCTCCCTAGTAAAACCTAATCACAGTAGCGGGGCATGATGCGGAGCCTCATATTTATTCCTTTGTTTAATGCTCAAAAACCACAGGAAGGAGCCACTGCCCGTTCATGGATGAGCACACCAAGGTTAACAGAGCAACATGCCAAATTCACAGCCAGAACTTGTACCTAGACAGTCTGAATATAGAGGTCCGGCCCCAGCCGCTGCCTTCCAGAACAGACCATGGGCTCCCTGGGAGCTGGGCCTAAAGGGACAGTGGCTGAGTCTCTACTGTCCCCTCCCACTGGACACCCCATAGGCTGAGTCTAAGGGGGCCCAGGCCAGGGGTACAGCGCCTCTCCTGGTGCTTGGTGCTTGCCCATGACTCCACCTCCACTGGCCTGAACTTGGCCATCTCCAAGAGCCCCAGGGATGGCAGCCGGTGCCTCCTCATGTCTCCCTCTCCTCCCAGCCCCCAGAGGGTGAAGCCAGGCTGGAGTCCTTTTATGTTTCTCCGAGCCCAGCTCATGTGTGATTGCAGCCCTTCCACCTACTAATTATCCAATGTAAGTAATGGCCACAGAGGTGGGGTGCTGTCCTAATGAGGGCCACAGAGTGGTAAGGGGTGCGGCAAAGTGAGCTTCTAAGCTGGAAAGCAGATTTGGTGTCCACATCTCAGAATAGCACCTCGGCTCCAGGTTTCCCCAGGGCCCCAGCCCCTCTGCAGGGAGAACATGGTCCCTCCAGCTGCTCTATTGCCTCACCCTCCTCTGTGCTCTTCTTCCTCAGGGCTTCTCAGATCACTGTGTTTGTTACAACCCCCTCCATACACACTGTAGCAGGACAAAGGACCAAATGAATATTTGCAGCAATGGGAAAGACCTATTTGGGACCCTGGAGGAAGGGGCCTGGGAGGGAAGGTTTTCGAAGGCAGACAGTGACTTCTTGGCAGAGGGAAAAGCCTGGCCGGTACAGCAGCCACTGGCCACATGTGGCTGTGGAGCACTTGAACCATAGCTGGTGCAGATCAAGATGTGCTATAGGCGCAAAAGACACAGGGGATTGTGAAGGCTTAGTCTGAAAGTAAAGTATCGAGTGTCTCATTAACAGCTGTCTACTGACCAGATATCAATGTGATGATATTTTGGGGATATTGTTGTTGTTAGGTGCCGTGGAGTCAGTATCCGACTTATAGCGACCCTACATACAACAGACAAAACACTATCATCAGTGCTTCTCTGCTATTCATAGGGTTTTCAATGGCGGACTGATTTTTGGGAGTGGGTTGCTGGGTCGTCTCCCAAGCCTATAGCACCTGGTGTTCCCAGGTGGTCTCCCATCTAAGTACTAACCAGGCCTGACCCTGCTTAGCTTCTGAGATCTGACAGGATCAGGTGCCACAGGGCTACAGCTGCAGGCCTTGGGGATATTGGGGTTACATAAAACATATCATAAAAAGGAATAAGGGTGTATGCATGTCACATGCTTTGGTTCACCTGTTTAACTTTTCCTTTTTGTTTTTTCGGTACCAAGGAGTTGAGCCCAGGGCCTCAGACATGCTTCGCAAGTGCTCTACCACTGAGCTGCACCCCCTCAGCCCATTTTTGACTCTTCTATCTTGGGTCTCACTAAGTTATACAGGCTTCTCTGGCCTCGAACTTGAAATTCTCCTGCCTCTTTTTCCCCAGTTACTGAGATTACAGGCATGCGCCACCACACCCAGCCCTTTACCTCTTTTTCATGTGGCTACTAGAAAATCTTACACTGCATAGGTGGCTCACATCTGTGGCTCCCCTTAGCAATGAGCACCCCTGGCCTAGAGTAGAATACATCCTTATGTGAATATCGCTATCCTCATGCTCCCAATGAATGAACCAGCTCGGAGGTTGACTGGCTTGACCAAGGACACTAGCTAACAGCTGCAGAAGCCAGAACTCACCTCGAAGAGGCCAGTGGTCACAGCTGGATGCCCTATCAGTCAATAAAATTCCTAACGCAAGAAATGAATGGTTGTTTTCATAACATCAAATGCAGAAGTATTTTATGCCAGCAAGGACTGATGCAGACTTGGAATGGGAAGGCAAACTAGAAGCCTGGGGGTTGATCTCCCAACAGCAGCTGAGGACACGAAGGCACAGGATACAGCTCTGTGCATAGTGCTCGGGCAGACGCTGGGGTGAAGCCCTCTGTGTGACCTTGGGCAAGTCCCTTCTCCTTGGCACTCAGCGTCTCCCTACCTGACAGAAGGGGCTGGGCAAGATGCTCTCTGGGGTTGCCGGGACCCATGGGGTACCCTCCCAGCAGCTCTCTCCCTCCCCATCCCTGAGGGTGAGCTGCAGGGCAGCTAGTCCTTGCTGAGTCCCTGGGCGCGTCACCACCTCTCCTGTGTCACCTGTGAGATGTGAACGAGGAGAGGGAAGACTTGAGAGAATGGCTCGGAGAATTAGTGCAAGAATGCCTGTGCCTGGAACACAGGAAGCGCTCGATAAATGCTGACTCATGGAGTTACTGTAGCCGGGACCAGGCTGACCAGCTGGTTGGACGGTTCTGGGTGAGTAGATCAAGAGTCTCAGCAGTGCCGGGTGTGGTGGCGCACTCCTGTAATCCCAGGGGCTTGGGAGGCGAAGGCAGGAGGATCGCAAGTTTGAGAACAGAGGCAGTCAGCGTAATTTAGCGAGACCCTGTCTCAAAAAGTAAAAAAAAAAGGGGCTGGGGGTGCAGCTCAGTGGTCCAGCGCTTGCAGAGCATGCAAGAGCAAGGCTCTGGGTTCAACCCCCAGTACCACACACACACACACACACACACACACACAAAAAAAAAAAAAAAAAAAAAAAAAAAGAAGGAGTCACGGCAGTACCTGCTTTAGTGTCTTGCCCCAACCTGACACACTCACATGCTGAATTGGATCTAAGGCAGTTACACCTTGAACATGACTTTTAAAGGCTTCATTACCAGTGCATCTCAGTCCTCTGACTGAATGGATAACAGAAGCACCCACGAAGAGGGCTGCTTGGCAGGGTCCCAGGGGAGACATGGGATTGTGAGATTCTCATAGCAGAGCATTGTGGGCGTGTTGGGAGTAAAGCTGGGAACTTCCACATCTCAGTGATGGATTCGTGGCTAACTTCTTTCTGTTGGTAGCCGCAGACGAACATCATTTTTCCAAGCTTTGGAGGAGTGATGCAAATCCATGCCCATCGGCCTTCTCCACCCCCTTCCTCCGACTGTGGGAAGACTGACTTTGTCTCTTCTCAACACTGGCTTACATTTTTTACCCCCTGAATTGCGATAAACAGCCTCCCGTGCCCGATAAGGGCTTTATCAGCTCCCCAGCTCGCCTCCTACTCTCAGCCCTGTTGACACAGGGAGAAGTCTGCATTAGGAGTAAGTTCGCACCGTGTTGTCTCCCCAGGTCCGCTCGCACCTCATTGGAACAACCTTGAGTTCAAAGTGCCTGCTCCAGGCTGTCTCCGGCGTTCATCGGCTGCCATCTGCTGGGAAGTCCTGGTATGGCGCCGTCTCCTGGCTGACAGGCTAATTCACTAGGGACAATAGGCTCACGCACTCAGTCAAGAAAAGAAAACCATGCACCGGTCATAGTCCTGGACACTGGGGAAATTATCGCTGAACAAAACAGACAAATATCTCTGCTCTTCTGTATGGAATTATTGCAAAATGATAAGTACTGGGAAAAATTAAAAAGTAGAACGCGGAAAGGGGACTAGAAGTGTTTAGTGGCAGAAGGTGAGCTATTGTAAACAGTCTTTGGGGTCGGTTCATTGAGAAAATGACTTTTGAGCAAAAACTTGAAGGAAATGAAGGGATTTGCCATGGAAGAAGAGGATAGCTGACAGAGGGGAAGGAAGTGCAAAGGCCCTGGGGTGGGAATGTGCTTCCTGCATTTGGCGGATACCAAGGGTCCTCTTGTAGCTGGGAGGAGTGATCCAGGGAGGAGTCAGAGACATGATCAGAAAGAAGAGAGAAGGCCAGGTGATGGGGTCTTGTGGGGCATTTAAAGGAACTGGCTATAGTGATCGCCTCTGGCTACCCTAACAAATACCACAGACTGGGCAGCTTAAACAACCAAAGTTTACAGTGTTTCCTGGCAGTTCTAGACACTGAAAGCCCGAGATCAGGGTGCTGACCAAATCCATTTTGGCGGGGGGCTCCCTTCTTGGCTTGTAGGCAGCTCCCCTCCTCAACTTCACATGGCCTCTTCTTGGTGCTTCTGTCAGAGTGAGGTCAGCCACATATGAACTGGGGTGGGGGTCAGCAACCCACACCCTATTACACTGGCTTTTACTTCAGAGATGCCATTGCTGGGAGCGAGAGAGAGGCCACGATGCCAAGACATCTGGAAAAAGCTGTCAAACACCCAGGCCCTCTGGTGAGTCACTTCACTCATCCAGGGAATACCAAAATCAAGTGAGGGGAAAGGTTAAGTCAAACCACATGTGCTGCAGCTGATGGGAGCGTGTGCGCGCATGCGCGTGGGTGTGTGACGTGAGTGTGGGTGTGAGCGTGCGTCTGTGTACGCAGGTGGCAGGGTGTGCATGAGTGCAGCACCAAGACCCCACTCAGGAGTGATCGGATGTTTCGTTGTGCCCCAAGAAGTCTGCAGACAAGACTGCCTGAAGGGACCTGGCCGCCCGCTGCCCTGGGGAATGTCTAGAACCAGAAGGTCACCGTGTCCTGGAACCGGAAGGTCACCATCCTCAGGGCACGCTCCATCACGCTGCTTTTCCTGTTCCTTAGCCCCGCCAGCTCCCCATGGGCCGCCTTGCCTTCTGCACCTCGCACTTTTCTCCCCTCCGTGGGGCCTGGGAGTGGAGCCGGCCCTTTGCCCGGGTTCTGCGCAGGCAGCAGAGCTGAGAGGACTCCTGTGGCCCTGCCCTGCAGGGGCGTCACCAGCTGCTGCAGCCCCAGAGACCTGACTTCGCTGGCTGCAGTGCACAGAGGCCAGCGGCTCCCCTCGGGCTGGGAGGTGGCTGCGGGGCTCTGACGCCTGTTCCTTCCACTTCCACCTGCCTTGTGGCCTCTGCTCCAACGAGGAAGGTCAAGGCCATTGCAAGGCATCCCTGTGGGATTAATATTTACGCAGCAGCACCTGCTGTGCTGGTATGCTGAGGCACACACATGAATGAATCTTCTAGTTGGATGTAAGTTGACTAGCATACAAGGTTGGATTTTCAAAAGCGAGTGTTCAGGTTTCTAAAAGCACATATTCAATATGCTCCCAGTTGTTAAAATTGTATTGTGAGGGGGCGCATATACATGTACACGTGTGATAAACAAATGGAAGGGAAGTGGCCGAGACTTACTGTAGATACTGTACAATGCCATTTATGTTCCTCTGAAAGGTACAAAAACTGATACATAAATAACACTTGGACATATAGTACTATAAAAACCTGCAACAGAAAGATACTATGTATTTTAGGGTAATGTTTGCTCTGGAAATCTGCTGAAAGGTGCGGGGAGGGAGAGGGAGAGAAGAATGTGGTATAGAGGTAAGCCTTAGCTATATCCCATTTCATTTCACTTTCAGAAAAAACTAGACATAAATGTGGCAAAATGATAACTTCCACTGACCTCTTAGACACACCATTTCCTTGACTAAATACACATGTTAATCCTAAAATATGTGTTATTCCTGTATTACAGATAAGTAAATGGAGTTATTGTATGGCCTGAGAAGGTGGTAATTGAAATGATCTCTGTCCAAATCACCTCATTTGGCTAAATCACCTCACCTCCCTAACTTATGTCCATTCATTGCTGGATTCAACTTGCTAAAATTTTATTGAAGATTTTTGCATCTCAGTTCATGAGAGCATTTTGGGCTGTAGTTTTCTTTTCTTGTATTATCTTTATCTTGTTTGGGAATCAGGGTGACACTAGTTTCGAAAAGGAGTGGGGAAATATGTCTTTCTCTTTGATTTTTCTGGAAAATATACTGTAAAATTGGTAGGAATTCTTTTTTAAATATCTGGAAGAATTCTCCAGTAAAACCATCTCAGAGGCTTTTAAAACTACAAACTCTGTCTCTTTAATGGTCATAGATCTAGTCAAATAGACAATGTTATTTTGTTTTAGTTTTGGTAATTTGTGGCATTTGAGGAATCAACCCATTTCTGTTAAGGTGCTGAATTTATAAGCATAAAGTAGTTCAAAGTATCTGTTTATTGTGTTTTTAATGTCAGCAGGATCTGTAGTAATAGCTTTTTTCTAATTTCTGGTATTGGCAATGTATCCTCCCTCTCTTTACTTATGTTAGTCTTACTAGAGATTTATCCATTTTATTCAATTTTTGAAGAACTGCCTGTTTCATTGGTTTTTCTCTTTTGTTTTCCTGTTTTCAACTTCATTGATTGCTGCTCCTATTTTTTTCCTTTCTTCTGTTTGCTTTGGATATAATTTTCTTCTTTTTCTGGTTTCTTGAAGTGAGATCTTTCCTCTTCTCTAATGTTAGCATTTAGTGCTACAGATTTCCCTCTTGGCACTGTTTTTGCTACACCTTAGAGTGTTATGTATTTCTTATTTTCTTTGAGACTCCTTCTTTGACCCATCCATGACTTAGTTGTATGCTATTTAACTGTCAAGTTTTTGGAGGTTTTCCTGTTGTCTTTCTGCCTCCTGAATTTTAACAACTATCTTTGATATTGTATACCCATCATAACAGGACTTTGTCCATTTATTCCGTTGCTGTATCACTAATGCTGCGAATGGGACATAGTCTGTGCTCAATAAATAAATGATGGAAAGTTCAACTTAAAAATAAGGAGAAAACTACAGGTTACAAAAGGCGGAGGGAGATATCAGAAAGTTGTTAGTGATTACCATTGGGTGAGGAACTGTGACTGCCTCTTACTTTCTTCTTTTTATGTGTTATATTTTCCAAATTTTCTGCAATGGTCATTCACTAGTAACAGAACTACAAAAGTGGGAGCTGCAGTTTCTGCACATTTTCCCACCCTCCCAGGCAAGTATATCAGAATTTTAACTGTTAACAGAACTGAAGATGAGAGATAGGACCACTAAAAATCCCTTAAAGGGGTCCCAAAGCTAAATTGCTCCAGATCTTGGGCCAGAGAAGGTTGCTGCTAGACATTTAACTTTGACAGGCTTCTAAAATTCCTGCAACAATAGCTTTATTATTGAGGTCACGCGCATCTTCAGTCACAGTCAGTTTCATCCTTCTCACTATGCGAAGACCCCTAGAGATCTCATGAGCTAGTGTTCACCCAGTAGATCTTCTTTGGCATTGTAGTAAAACATCCCTCTTTGTGAGTCTGGCCATCAAAATGACTTTACAATTTGCTATTGTTGTTGTTAGGTGCAGTGGAGTCAGATCCGACTCGGAGCGACCTTCATAGGGTTTTCAATGGCTGATTGTTCCAGGATTGCTTTGGGAGTGGATTGCCATGTCCTTCTCCCATACAATTTGCTTTAAGTAATATTGACATGTGCTCTAAAGGTTCAAAAGATGTCTAAAAAAATAGAAGAGAACAGAGAAGAGATATTGTAGTTTTTTGTCTTAAAGGTAATTATCTTTTAGATCTTTATTTGTAATCTCATAGGTTTTTGCTAGGCAGTTGCTTTGGGAAGCTGGCTGCATGAGACAATGTGGTGAAAGCCCCAACCAATAAGGTCACCAGACAAGCAGTCCGTATGTATCGACTATTTTTGCAGATGGGTGAACGTGTTCTATGTTTGAAAATAAAGCCAAGAACTTGGCTTTTTGTATTTTTATTCAACAGGGCAATTGCCTAGGTGTGGACATTTTTTCACTCTGTCCTACTTTTGAGGTGAGGTGATTTCCTGCAAGGTCCAGGAACTCCAGGGGCCCAGGATTGGGCAAGTTTGTGACCCAATGCCAGGGGAGGGTGCAGGGTTGTATTCCTCGAGTTTCCCAAAAATGAGAGGGAAAGGAGGGCCCTGCGGGAAGCTGAGCCAAAGCAGGCACTGAGATTGATGGCCAGATCAATGTCCATCGGTCCAGGTCTTCAAGAGCAGCCAAGGGCATGAGACTCTGGAAAACAATGGCATAACCTGATGGGAGTGAGGGGGGTGAGGAATTCACATCCCAGGGGCAACATGGCTCCTATGGAAAAAAACAGGTTATACTAAACCAGCCAGAAATAGAGTATTGTAATGTAAACGGTAGTCCAGTAGCATCTGATCCTGTCGGCTCTCAGAAGCTAAGCAGGGTCGGGCCTGGCTAGTACTTGGATGGGAGACCACCTGGGAACACCAAGTGCTGTAGGCTTGGGAGACGGACCTGATAACCCACTCCCCAAAATCAATCCACCATTGAAAACCCTACGAACAGCAGAGAAGCACTGACAATAGTGTTTCGCCCGTTGTGCGTGGGGTCGCTATGAGTCAGATACCGACTCAATGGCACCTAACAACAGCAACAATGTGAACCAGTCTGTCCATTTAAAAAAATCATTTGATTTCTGTAATTCCTGGGCTCCTGATTTGCTAACTTTTGGTTGCTGTTGCTGAGTTGGCCGATTAAAACTGAGTATGTCAAAAGACATAGTTTAATTTATTCTTCAAGTTTTATTGGCACTTGTTACTCAATTAAATTAAGAAATTGCAATTTCTCTCCCCCACCTCCACTCCTGCCGCCAAGGCTCCCTGGTAGAGGCCACCCTCACGCACTTTGGGGACTGTTCATCAAATATTTCTGGCTCTCTGCCCTCTGAGTGTGCAAGAATTCCATCTCCATGCCTATAAAAGTTAAATGTGGCCATGAGCCCACTTTGACCAATGAAATGTGCGCAGAAATGACTCATCGGATGGAAATTTCAGCCAGGGCACCATCTGCTCCATCTTCTCCGCTTGCCTGCAGAGACTGAGGATGTTTGTGTCAGCACAAAACCATTCTGGGTCCTAAAGTAATGATGGCCTCCAAAGCTGGCCGTGGCTGGTGCTGTGGTTTGCATCTGGTTCTTTTCCTCTGAAACTCATGAGAAATTGGAAGGCCATTATGGCCATTATGGTAGCTGGGTGGCATGACCTTGAGGGGGTGAGCAGGTTCTTAAGGGGGATCCATGCCTTTCTCACAGGGATGGGTTAATTCTCAGGGGAAAGGGCGAGGTATCAGGAGAGTGGGGTTTTTGTTTTGGTTTGGTTTTTGTTTTCTTTTTTTGTTTGTTTGTTTTCTGTCTTTCTTTCTTTCTTTCTTTTTTGTCACTTTAGCTTCCTTTTCTTCTTGCTTCTTATTTCACCATATGCTCCCTTCTTTCCCTACACCATGTTGGGGTGCAGCCGAAGGCCCTCACCAGAAGCCAAGATAATACTTGCACCACGTTCTTAGACTTCCATCCTCCAGGACCATGCAATATAAAATTCTTTCCTTTATAAACTACCAGTCTCAAGTATCTCTATTAGCAATAGAAAACAGACTAAGGCAGATGGGTAATGTGAACAAGCAAAAATATTTACTGTATAAAGCCACTGAGATCTGGTACTTCTTACTGTACCATTGCCCGGCCTACCTTGATGCACAGGTGCACATGTGCATGCGTGCACACACACACACACACACATGCACACACACACACACACACTTGCACTACAGAGTGCAATGGAAAGACCTAGGGCCTTTGAGGTATTGGAGGAAAGATACAATTGCTGTCCTCAAAAAGCTATGCACTGCATTGGCAAAGGAGATTCCTAAGCAATGTATAATGATAATGATAAACAAAGGTGGATAGTTGAATCAGCTTGCCATTATTGTAACAACACACCTGAGATGATGAGAAGTTTTATTTTGGCTCACTGTTTTGGAGGCTCCAGTCCATGATCCATTGGCCCCATTGCTTTGGGGCCTATGGTGAGGTGACACATCGTGGTGGGGAGCACATGGCAAAGCAAAACTGCTCAGTTCAAGTTCAGGCAGAAAAATAGAGAGAGAGAGGAAGAGGAAGGGTCTGGAGCCTCCATCCCCTTCCAGGAGACACCCCCAATGACCTAAAGTCCTCCCCTTATACCCCACCTCTTAAAGGATTGCTCACCTCCAAAGACTGAGCTGGAGACGAAGCCCTTCACACATGAACCTCTGGGGTCACTTCTCTAAACCATAGCAGTAGGTAAAGAGCAAAATGGCAAAGTATTTGCAGAGTCACAGTTTTAAGAAGGAATAAATCAGACAGGGTCCAGGATGAAGGGAAGAGCAAGCAGCTCAGGAGCCAGAGAGCTTCTCTTAGCCTCCTGCTCCATCCTTGACCCTTCTGCCTGTTGCAGTCTTCCCCACAAGGCTGACCTGTGGGTACCACAGTATAGGCTCCTGTTTGGCTCTGGCCAGTGGAGCCTGGAGGAATGAGGAGGCTGAGGTTGGAATGTTTTTTCCTGTGTCTCTATTCACAGGGTCATCTCAGGCTGGCTGCAACTATGGGCTGAAGGTCCCAGCTCCTCTAGAGGGGACTGTTCCCCAGGACTATCTGCTTCCAGATTCCAGTCATGCTCCCTGTTCACCCATCAGGCCCAGGGCTGAGTTTCTGGTACTGTACCATTCTGATACTGTGCCATCCCCTTAGGTTGCCTCGTATTCTACCCATGCTTTTGTAAACTGTCCTTTTTTAACAGGTTCCTTCAAGGGTCCTCATGTGAGTGTGTCATCCATTTCCTGTCCTACAGAATCACCAGTAGAAAGAAACCAGTCCTGGTTTCTGTGTAATTACAGGGTCTGCTGGTAAAAGGGGCAGGAGACTAGATACTGGATCATTCCTTGTTAAGAAATGAATAACTACATGGATTTGCTTCTCTCCTCCTGGACTGGAAGATTTTTCTCTAAAAGTAAAAAAAGCATTGGAAGCCAAGTGCCAGGGTGCATACCTGTAATCCCAGCGACTTGGGAGGCTGAGGCAGAAGAATCACAGATAGGAGCTCAGGAGCCTGTGTAACTTAGTGAGACCTTATCTCAAAATAAAAAGTAAAGAAAGGGCTGGTGGTGTTGCTCACTGGTGGAGCACTTGCCTAGCACGCTCAAGACCCTGGGCTCAACCCCAAAACAGAGAGGAAATAAAAGCAGTGGAGGCAAAGCACTGGCATCTTTGTACGTGTAACAGATAAGGGGGTCATCAGCAAAGGTTTGAGCTCACAAAGATCTTCACAAGTCCTGGGGACACAGGAACCAGTGGGATGTCATGTCAATGCCAAGCTAGGGAGCTCCCCCATCTCCTCTTCTCCGGCAAAGTTGGCACCAGAATTCCAACCTCTGTGTTCATCTTGAACCTGGTGGCTCAGGTTCAAGGACAATTCTGGTCTTTCCTGCGAGTTCTCTTACAGAGCAGAGGGCCACTTGGGAAGGTAGCAGCTCCTTCCTGCCACTACCCTATCACCCAGGAGTTCTCTTTCGTCTTGCCTTGGGAATCCTGTGGCACAGTCATAGATTTCTCCTTTCACTGGCTGGTTCTCCATGTGGAAAGCCAAAGAAGCTTTTGCCTCTTGAGCTGAGTGTGGGTGCATTCTGGGCCAGTCCCCTTTCCCACCCAGGGGCCCTGGGAAGAGGCTGGCCCCAAAGCCCCAGAATTTCCCAAAGCAGCTGGGGGAGCACAGCTTTGGCCACAGTGCTGGGATGGGATCCCAGGAGGGTGGTGGGTGGGTCCAGGCATGCCGGGGTACAGCGTTGGAGGAAGTGCAGGTGGTAATTTAGAGGATTTAATTCACTAGCTGTCATCAGATTTTACTGTGCTGCCATTGACGCGTTTGTGTTCTTCCCCAGAGCAGGTAAGAGATGGGAAAGAGGAAGGCAGGTGTGCTGGGCGCCAGCTCTGTCCAGCTGGAGAGAGGTGAGGTGTGGGGGAGGGGCAGGAGGCTGCAGAAGGCTGAGATGCTGCTTGCTTGGCAGGAGCCAGAGGTGCATGCCGGGACCTGGGCTGGAACCCACCAGGCCGCAGCGGGTGATAAAGCTCTCAGCAGTAAAACTTGCCTTGACAACAACTCCTGAGAAACTGGAAACATGCATTTCCAGAAAACAAATACCCATTCCATCAGCAAACAGCAGAGCAGTTTCTCATGGTCCTGGGGAAGAGAGCCAGGGGGTGGATGGGCCAGTGGAGAGTTTCAGAAAGGAGAGGGAAGCTAAAGGTGGCCAGGAGGGGCAGGGCCCATCCCTGCCGGGCAAGCCCGCCCCATCAGTCAGTTACTGGACACGTGTTTTGGAGTAAGGGGAAGTAATGCTTCCTGAGTGCTGGATTCGCCTTTAGATGTGACCAAGCCTTTAGATGTGACCAAGGTTTTGTCGTGATACGCATGCCTGCCCTGGATCTTGTGGATTTATAGGTTGCGATTCCCTAGGTCTGGCCTGAGATTCTGCATTTCTAACAAGCCCCTAGCTGGTGTCAATTTTGCCGGCCTGTGGAACACACTGAGAATAAATAGCGAAGCATCAGAGGACACCAGCTTTGCTCAGTGACATTTCAATTTCCTTACAACTCAATATAAAACCAAAACAGGTGTAAATGACCCAATTTAGCAGCCTGGTATGTTTAGTGATCATGAGCCAAGCCTTGGTCTGGCGACCACGTGGCTACAAAGGAAGTGTCCTCTCCTCCTCCTGCTCTGGCCCTCCCCTCCAAGAGTGAGCAAGGTACCTGGTAGATTGGGTCCCTTGTCCCCAGGGAAGGATGGGCTGCTCATCAGACACAAGTGCATGGATGGTTTCCCTTCCCAAAGCTCCCACAGTTCTGGACTATGGGCCCAGGATTGAACTTTGTTATTCAATAGCTCACCAGATCAGCCATTCGTGTCTTCACCACACACTTCGAGGCCACGTGTCACCTCAGGGTGACAGCAGCAGACACACAGACTGCGCTGCATGGAGCTAGTGCACAGCCAGCCTTCAGGAGGGATCCGCTTCTCAAGGGCGCGTATAAAAAATAATACTGGTATTGTAGGCTGGGAGTGGTGGCACACACCTATAATCCCAGCGGCTTGGGAGGCGGAGGAAGGAAGATCACAAGTTCGAGACCAGAGGCAGTCTGCGTAACTTAGCGAGACCCTGTCTCAAAAAGTAAAAAAATGGGCTGGAGGTGCAGCTCAGTGGTCCAGCACTTGCAGAACATGCACGCATGAGGCCCTGGGTTCAACCCCCAGTACCGCAAAAAAAAAAAAAAAAAACCTGGTATTTCTTATTTTGTTTATGAGGATGACATGGTAGCTCATACTTTGTGGAGGCCTGCTGTGTATCAGCCCTGTACTGAGCACATTACAGGGGTCATCTCCTCAATGCTCACAACAGCCAGCGTGGCAGGGGCCATTATTAAACCCACTCCAAAGATGAGGAAGCAGAAGCTCAGAGAGGGGAAGTGACTTTCCTGGAGCCACCAGCCAGTGAGGAGAGGAGCTGAGCTGATTGGCCAGGTAGGCCGATCCCCAGTCTAGGCTCCCAGCCTCTGTCCCCACGTGCTGGCTCTCAGGATCTGCTCCTGGGCACATTCCCTCCCTAGGGAGAACTGGGCGGAATCCCATGCCAGTGGGTGCCCACTAGGTTTGGAATGGGGGAGGTCATGGGATGAAGTGGGTGATCTTGACCCGAGAGGCTTCGCCCGACAATAACCCAGCGGACACACCTGCAGCCCAGTTCCTGCCTGGCCTTGTCCTTCTCCAGCGGGAGAGGTGAGGACACATCGCTTCGCATTCTTTCGTCTTGCTAAGCAGGCGCCTCCCTTTCCTGGGCCTCCCTGGCAGTCCACACACACACACAGACACACACACACACAAACACACACACACACACACGCACTCGGGTGCATGATCACATACAATCACACAATCTCACCCACTCTCAGACATGCGCTCATTCACACCTACACATGCACATGCTACCATGCAAAACAGCAAAATAACACACAAACACATTTCTAGTGACCGAGTTCTTTGGGGTGCATTAATGCGATGAATCAGGTGGAGCAAAGTCTCCGCTGCTCTCTGCTTTGGACCTGTTATGTTTGTCTTCTAGTCTAATTCTGAAGACAACTTGGTTAGGTGCTGTCAAATTGGGTCCGACTCATAGTGACCCTCTGTACAACAGAACGACACACTCCCTTACACTGCGCCATGCCCAGCACTACATCAGTGCTTCTCTGCTTTTCATGAGGGTTTTCAATAGCTGATTGTTTCAGGAGTGGGCTGCCATATCCTGCTCTCATTTTTGCGATGCTAGGGATCGAACCTAGGGCCTCAGGGAGTGCAGAGCAGCACTTGACCAACTGAACTAAACCTCAGCCTGAAGACAACTTCTAAATCCAGGCTCCAAAGAGGTCCTTGACTGTGGCCCAGAATCCCCATCCACTTATAAAGTCCCAAATGGCTCTGTATGGCCACTTCCCTTGACACCCAAAACACATTGTTGTTGTTGTTAGGTGTTGTTGAGTCGTGTCCGACTCATAGCAACCCTCATAGAGTTTTCAGTGGCTGGTTGTTTTTCAGAATTGTCTTGGGAGTGGATTGCCACATCCTTCTCCCATTTTTGTGGTACTGGGAATCAAACTCGGGACCTGAGAGACTGCAGAGCAGCTCTCTACCAACTGAGCTAAATCCCAAAACACACAGCAGAGTCTAAAATGACATCAAATACTGATGAGTTTTAAAGAAGCACCCACCTCGCTAGGTGGAGTGGCCGAGTCATCTTCCTCGCTATGGGGCTGAGGTTGCTCAAAAAGCCTGGTGTGTGAAGAGCTCCCTGGCCAGGTCGCTTCACTCACACGGAGCTTGACCTTGCCTCCCACTCCCATGTCAACCTGCTGCCCATGTATGCTGGGCCCATGCTGCCCACTGGCATCCCTAGAGGATTTTCAATTCACTGCCGAATGGCCAGTCCTGATGACATCAGATGAGGGTGGTATCTGTGGTGCAGTGCTTGTGTCCAAAAGTGGCACGAGCTGTCAGCCCAGAGTGAAGTCCCAAAAACCTAAACATTGAGAAGAACAGAGAGGCGCAGTGGCCCAAGGCCATGTTGACCCAGACCCTGTGCTGCAGGGGTCTTAGAGAGGGCAAGTGCAGAGTAGGGTGGGTGCAGAAGGCTTCCCAGAGGAATGAGACTTCTCCTGGGCCATGCATGAGGTTGAATTGCGTCCTCTTCAAAATTCAGATGTTCAAATCCTAAGCCCTGGCTCCTGAGAGCAGGACCTTACTTGGAAACTGGATCATTGCTGATGTAATTACTTAAAACGAGATTGTACCTGACTAGGGGCCTGACCCAATAGGGCTGGGGTCCTAATGAAAGGGGAACTTGGAGGCAGACCCACACACAAGGACAGCACCTGCAAAGACAAGGCAGAGGTGGGGACATGTGAGGCAAATGCTGCCAGCCAAGCCCCAAAGCTGAGGACAAGCAGGAGATAGAGTCTTCTGCGTGGGGAGAGGAGGCAAGAGAAACAGCAGGGAGCCTCAGGAGAAGCAACTTCAGCCTCCACAACCAAGCCAATCCCTTCCTTTTATCTGAACGCCTCATTTGTGACACAGCAGCCCTGGCAAGCTGATTCCCACTGGAAGACAGCAGAGGAACTGGGATGCGCACAGGCAGCAACCTTGCTGCCCATTGCTTTAGGGAATTATCCACCCTCATCTTGTCCCCTGACTGGTAATCAAGGATCTCCCATTGATTGCCCAAGGCGTGACATCTGGTTTTAGTCTTTATTTGAATGTCACTCCTGAATTGGTTGCACCTAGCCCCTCATGCCCCCACCTGATTATCATCTTGACACAGTTAAGACAGTTACCCAAGGACTACATAAACAAAGCTGCTGATGGTGATGCTGGGAGCTGCCGGCTGCTAGCTTCCTGCTGGGGGGTTGCTTGCTGCCGGTCTGCTCTGCCTCTGCATCGCAGATGGGCCACACCACCAATCAAGATAGAACTCTCTATGCTGTGGACCACCGGCAAGGAAAGGACTCTCTCTGGATTCGACCAGCAACACGGAAGCATCTCTCCTCCTGACCACCGAGACCAGGACACTAGACGGCGCTCTCAAGGAAAGACGGATTACAAGCAAGCTGAGGAAAGTCTCTTGGATCCAGCACCAAGAGGCCAAAGCTGAGGACAGTCTCTGGTCCCAGCGCCAAAGGCAGAAGAGCCGCAGCTTTCCCTGAGGCAGCAATAGAGCTGCAGCACTTAGGCTACTAAGACTTATAAGCTGTACACTTATGTGGGTTCCTCTTTGCCCTTGTCAGGGAAGAGAGAGACAATAAAGAGCTGCTCTCAGTCCCCACAAGGCAAAAGCACCTGAGGCTTCTCCTTTCTCCCCTCTTGTGGCATTCCCGAGGGCCACAGGAGTCCGTGTCCCTCACCCGAAGGTCCCGAGTGAGTTGTGTTTACTTATCTGTGTGCGTGGCCAAGCCTCCTGTCCAAACATCCGGGCCAGACCAGTGAGGTGCACACCCCACAAGTTGATGAAATAGATAGACTCCAAGCCCCCACTGCCACTCCGGCTGCCACCATTTACAGGGGTGGTTTGTTGTTGTTAGGTGCCGTCGAGTCGGTATCCGACTCATAGCGACCCTCATAGGGTTTTCAATGGCTGACTGTTTCGGGATTGCCTTGGGAGTGGATTGCCAGGCCCGTCTCCCATTTTTGCAGTGCTGGAAATTGAACTCGGGACCTCGGAGACTGCAGCGCAGCACTCTACCCGCTGAGCCAAATCCCAGCAGTACAGAGGGGGTAGAAATGCTTAATAGGTGCAGCTGAACTGGGCCCCAGAGCGCACACCTGTAACGTCGGCTGCTTGCAGGGCTGAGGCAGGAGGATCACAAATTCCAAGCCAGACCTCATTTCAAAATAAAATTTTTTGCTGAGTACAGTGGTGCATGCCTGGAGTCCCAGCAGTTTGGGAGGCAAAGGCAGGAGGAGGGAAGGTTTAAGGCCAGAGGCAGCCTGTGTAACTTAGCAAGACCCTGTCTCAACTTAAAAAATAAAAACGGGGCTGGATGTGCAGCTTAGTGGCAGAGTGCTTGCACAGGAGGTGCAAGGCCCTGGGTTCAACCCCCCAGTACCATCAAAAAAAGGAAAGGAAAGAAAAAATGTAAACGGCTAGAGATGCAGCTCAGCAGAAGAGCACTTGTCTAGTATGTGTGAGGCCCTGGGTTCAATCCCCAGTACTGGAAAAAAATATATATAGCTGAGTGAAAGTCTGGGGCCAGCACAGAGGTCTGGGCTGCAGGGGTCCTGGGTTGCCAGCAGAACCGGCTGACAACCTGCCTCTTTGCAGAGAAGCACCATGACCAGGCTGAGAAACTGAAGGGGAAAAGTGAGCCAGGTTCCCACCTGCCTTCCTGGCCGGAGTGCACCCCCTGCCAGCTGGCCTGGCTCCCCACAGCATCCTGGGCTTCGAGTCAGTAAGGAAAACAACGTGTATTTGTAGGGCCCTGCACTGAAGGCGTTAGATCAATGCAAAGCTAATAAATTAGCAGGAAGTGGGATTTGTTGGTTTGCTGGTGGCTGGAGCCACAGGATCTAGGTCGGCTCAGGGTCCTTCCTGTGGCCCCAGGCTGGCTCGAGCATGAGCCCAACAGGGAGAAGTGCCTATTGTAGATTGAACTGTGTGCCTCGAAACGCTAGGCTGAAGTGCCAGTCTGTAGTACCTGTGAGTGTGGTCTCATTGGAAACAGGGTCTTTGCAGGTTCAACCAAGTACAGAGGAGGTACGCTAGACTCAGGGGGGCTCAAACTCAGTGACTGGTGCCCTAAAAGAAGGGAAGTTCAGACAGAGACATACAAAGAGGAGAAGGCTATGCAGACACATTGGGGGACACCATGGGACTGCAGAGTGATGCACCCACAAGCCAAGGCCACCAGGGAGTTGCCTGACGACTGCCAGAAGCTGGAAGAGGCAGGAAGGAGCCTCGCCTGGCACCGTGAGCAGGATCCAGGCCCTGCTGACATCTGGATTAGAGACTTCTGACCTCCGGAGGACCAGAGGTGGGCCGAGGACACATTCCTGTTGCTTCCAGCCCTGCAGAGCCTTAGAAAGTGAGACAGGGCCCTTTGCTAAGTGGGTGGAGCCATCCCAAGTTCCCTAAGAGCTCAGAACTGCCTCCCAGGCCATCTGCTCGTGGCCTCCCCTCCAGCTCACCTCCACCCCACAGGGTGAAGAAACCCCACCGCGTTGCTGCTGGAGGGGTGTGTGGAGCCGGCCAGCCTCCCATCCCTCTGCTTCCTGCCTCGTGGAGGGACCAAGGTAGAGAGCAGAGGTGACTGAATGCTGTAATCTGCCAGGGCTGTGGGCTCTGCAAGGGACCAGCAGGCTGGCTGGGACTGAGCAGGAAGAAGCCCTCAATGGCAACAGAGGGCCGTGAGCAGGTGGGAGATCCCTGCCCTGGCCTCTCTGCACCATCACCTGCTCACCCTCTCTGCCAGCGGAGGCCCTGCCTCCTCGGCCCAGCCCTAAAGCCTTCTAAAGGCTGGCTGCACTAACCTCCCAGCCTCTACCCCTGCACTAACCCTTCCCACCCAGGCTCTTACCAGCCTCCTCACTTCTCCGTGCCTGTCCTCCTGCCCCTTCCCGTTCAATGTCCCCTCCCTCCATTGCCACCAAATTCTGCAGTCCCATGTCACGTTCTCCAAGTCCAGGTTCCATCTGGCATCTGTTGTGGTTATTTTGCTGAGAATGTGTCTCCCCTGACTTTGAACTTACTGAGAGCAGGAACAATATCCCCACCCTCCCTGCCAACACCTGGCCCAGGTCCTGCCTGATTGCGAGTGGGGAGGGGAGGTTTAGGGTGATTAGAGGGTTTGCGATGAATGCTTTGCAGTGCTCTTGTGCTCCCCGGCTCCATCATTGTTGGACTGTACAACTCACCTGAGTATATTCTGCAGAACACCAGCTCTGCAAAGGGCTTCATGCATCTGCACTCATGTGCGCGCACACACACACACACACACAGGCTGATTCTACAGCCTAATGCATTTTGAGGCTGTATTCTGTAGGCTCTTTTGCAGGCATCAGTGCATTAAAGGATGGGAGATACTTTGCAATAAACAAACCTGTTTAGCTTTGTTTAACCAGGTATTTCTCAGCTTTATTTGCTCACATGTAGCAGAAAAGGCTAAATGTCTTGCTTCCTATACTTTCCCCTTCTATAACCCCTGATACTTTTTAGCTTGGCATATGGATACGAGAATAAAAAATATACTGCAAATCCTTCCCTACAGCTGGGTGCAGCCCTGTGATAAATTCTGGACAATTAAATACAGGCAGAAATAAATCACATATGACTTCCAGGAAGGGACCTTGAAGAGAAGAGGTGTGTCCTTCTCTTCCTCACACATTTCTCCTTCTGTGTGAACTGTAGATGTGATTGTCGGTATTTAAGAAGCCATTTTGGACCATGTAGTAGCCCCTTAGGGATGATCTTGGACATATTCTGGAATCTAGACTTACCTCCAGTGCCCAAGGCAATCTGAAGGACATGCTATGAAAAGCAAGCCCCCCACCACCCACCTTGCTCCTGGGGTCCAGGCTCCCAGGTACCTTCCTTAGAGGCAGCCACCATCCCTCATGTCCCTGGGGGCCTTCCAGAGGTGCATCTGTGCATTAGCATGCACCTGCCTCAGCAGGAAAAAAAAATGTGTTTACAATGAAAAATTGTTGGTCTGACAAAATTCTATCATGCCATCTCCAGCATTGTTTCTGTCCCTGAGGCCATATTTTCCAACTTTTGTATTCCAGTCATGAGTAATTATCAGTCCATCCTGATTGGATACTTGATCAATTTCAGGCTGTAGAAGCTGGCAAATTCTTCCTTTTCTGCATTTGTGGTCTTAGTAGTGGGTGCATAAGTTTGAATAATAGTGATATTAACTGGCCTTCCTTGTAGGCATATGGATATTTTTTCTATTACTGACAGCATTGTACTCCAGGACAGATCTTGAGATGTCTTTTTTGATGTTGAATGCAAACCCATTTCTCTTTAAGTTGTCATTCCTGGCATAGTAGATTATATGATTATCTGATTCAAAATGGTCCATACCAATCCATTTTAGCTCACAGATGCCTAGAATGTTGATGTTTATGTGCTCCATTTCACTTTTAAAGATTTCTAATTTTCCTAGATTCATACCATGTACATTCCACGTTGCAATTATTAATGGATGTTTACAGTTGTTCCCGTTCATTTTGAGTCATGCCACATCAGCAAATGGAGGTCCCTGGTACTTTACTCCATTCCTGACATTAAGGTCAACTCTACTTTGAGGAGGCAATTATTCCCCAGTCCTCATTTAAGTGCCTTCCAGCCTGAAGTGGCTCGTTTTCTAGAACTATATCTAACAGTGTTCCCCTGCTATTCACAGGATTTGCAATGTCTAATTGTTTTGAGATTGGGCTTCCACGTCCTTCTCTCTAGTCTGTCTTAGTCTGGAAGCTCAGCTGAACCTGTCCAGTATGGGTGACCCTGCTAATATGCAATATTGGTGGCATAGCTTTCAGCATCACAGCAACAAACAAGGCCCCATAGTACAGCAAACTGTTTACAAAGCAAGAGTGATTGTGGATCAGACCCTCAACTGTTCATATGCAGGTTCAAATTGAAACTGAAGAAAATAAAAACAAGTGTACAAGAGCCAAGATATGACCTTGAGTATATCCCACCTGAGTTCAGAGACCATCTCAAGAACAGATTTGATGTGTTAGACACTAATGATCAAAGACTAGACAAGTTGTGGCATGACATCAAAGACATCATTCATGAGGACAGCAAAAAGTTATTAAGAAGACAGGAAAAAAAGAAAAGACCAAATTACCTGTCAAAAGAGACTCTGAAACTTCCCCTTGACATCAAGCAGCTAAAGTAAAAGGAAAAGATGACAGAGTTAAAGAACTAAACAGAAAATTTCAAAATGCAGCTTGAGGAGACAAAATCAAACATTATAATGACATATGCATAGAGCTGTAGATAGAAAACCAAAAGGAAAGAAAATGCTTTGCTTTTATCAAGTTTAAAGAATTGAAGAAAAAAATCCAAGCCTCAAGTGGCAATAATGAAGGATTCTATAGAGAAAATATTAAATGACACAGGAAACATCAAAAGAAGATGGGAGGAATACACAGAATCATTATAACAAAAAGAACTGGTGGATGATCAACCATTTCAAGAAGTTGCCTATGATCAGGAACCAATGGTACTGAAGGGCAAAGTGGAAGCTACCTTGAAGGAACTGGCAAAATACAAGGTTCTAGGAGTTGATGGAATACGAACTGAGATGTTTCAACAAACAGATGCAACATAGGAGGGCTAACTTCTTTATGCCAAGAAATTTGGAAAATAGCTACCTGGCCAACTGACTGGAAGAGATCCGTATTTGTGTCTATTCCCAAGAAAGGGGATCCAACCAAATGCAGAAATAAATTACCACACGATATCATTAATATCTCACACAAGTAAATTTTTGCTTAAGATCATTCAAAAGTGATTGCAGCAGTATATTAACATGGAACTGCTGGAAAATCAAGCAGGATTCAGAAGAGGGCGTGGAACCAGGGACATCGTTGCTGAGGTCAGATGGATATTAGCCAAAAAAGGGAATACCAGAAAGATATCTATTTGTTTTATTGACTATGCAAAAGCATTTGACTGTGTGGATCACAACAAATTGTGGATAACATTGGGAAGAATGGGAATACCAGGACACTTAGTTGTACTCATGAAGGATCTGTACATGGACAAGGAGGCAGTTATGTGAATATAACAAGGAAATATTGCCTGGTTTAAAGTCAGGAAAAGCTATATCCTTTCACCATACCTCTTCAATCTCTATGCTGAGCAAATAATCCAAGAAGCTGGACTTTATGAAGAAGAACATGGCATCATGTTTGGAGTAAGACTCATTAACAACCTGTGTTATGCAGATGACACAACTCTGCTTGCTGAAAGAGGATTTGAAACATTTACTGATGAAGACCAAAGAACACAGTTTCAGTATGGATTCAACATCAAGAAAACGAGAATCCTTATAACTTTGTCAGTAAGCAACTTCATGATAAATGGAGAAAAGATTGAAGTTGTCCGAGATTTTCCTTTACTTGGTTCTACAATCAACACCCATGGAAACAGCAGCCAAGAAATCAAAAGACCCATTGCATTGGGAAAAGTTGTTGCAAAAGACCTCTTTAAAATGTTGAAAAGATGTTACAGCGAAGGTGTTCCTGACTCATGTCATGATAATTTCAGCTGCATTATATGCTTGTAAAAGCTTAACATTGAATAAGGGAGACAGGAGAAGAATTGAGGCTTTTGAATTATGTTCTGGAGATCAAAATTGAAGATACCGCAGAGTGCCAAAAGAACTAACAGATCCATCCTAGACAAGTGCAACCAGAGTGCTCCTTGGAAGCAAGGATGGCTAGACTGCGTGTCACATATTTTGAACATGTTGTCAGGAGGGACCAATCCCCAGAGAAAGACTTCATGTTTGGGAGAGCAGTGGGTCAACAATAAAAGGAAGACCCTTGAGTAGATGGATTGACACAGAGGCTGCAACAATGGGCTTAAACATAAAAAAGATCGTGTGCCTGGCACAGATTTGGAGAGTGTTTCATTCTGTTGTACACAGGTTCACAAGGAGCGAGACCCAACTCGACACCTCAGCAGAACTTTTTAATCCAGATGTGCACGTTCTGTGGGCTGTCCTGCGTGCTGTCCTGCGCCTTGTTCTCACTGCTATTGTTCATTTGCCATGCTTTTCAACTGGGCTTATTTTGGAACTCTATCTAGATCAGGTCTGCAGCCATAGCATCTTGGGATCCGATCCCACCTGCTCTCAGAAGCTAAGCAGGGTCAGGCCTGGTTAGTCCTTGGATGGGAGACTGCCTGGGAATACTAGGTGCTGCAGCCTAGGGAAGAGGACCTGGCACCCTACTCCCAAAACGATCAGCCATTGAAAACCCTATGAATAGCAGAGAAGCACCAACTATTGTGCCAGGCATGGCACGGTGTCCTGTAGTGTTTCTGTCTGTTGTACGTAGGGTCTCTATGAGTTGGACCCAATTCAACGGCACCTAAGAACAACAACCTAGATCAGCCACCTCGTTCTTGCCCCTGGGTCACTCGCTGGTGTTCTAGCACATGATTGTAGCCTCGGCCTTCTAATAAGGTGGACCAAAGGGATGTCTGGTTTCTAAGCCAAACAATGTCTTATGAATACCTCTTTGCACACTCATAGGGATATGTCATGTAATTGCCTGCAGCTGGAATTGCTGGAGAGCGGGCACATGCCTTTTGACTTCTGTGAGCCACACCAGCCTGAGTGCTCTTTAGAAAGGGCCTGCCAGCTGGCGCTCTCCCATAGAACGACTCCCAAAAAGACCCTGTGCCCCCATCTGCCAGCACACTGGGGTCTTCTGACTCTGCTTCCATCTGGCAGTGGCTGGTGTCTGCTCCCCCCAGCCTCCACCCCACCGCCCTTGCTCCCTCCCTGGAACCCAGGCAGCCACGTGTTCTCTGGCACCTGCAGTCCTGGAAGCCCCGGCACTGAGCCTGTCTCTTCTGCCTAGGGCCAGGCACTGACTCCCAGGAGCCCATTGGTGATCATGATGTTGCTGTTACATGCTAGGGGAGGGGAGCCCCCAGAATTTTCCCACCATGAAATGCACCCATCTCAAAGACGAAAGCGTGAAGTTTTGGGAAGCAACCCCGCACCTGAGGGAGTAAACCCTGGTGGCTGTGTTCAATGGTCAGCAGCAAGCCCGAGTAGCAGGTAGCCTAAGGTGCATCCTCCCTGCCCCAACAGCCCCCCAATCACTGAATTTGAGACAGGGGTAGCGTCTGGGTTAGAGTTTGATCTTTGACCTTCGACCCTCATCCTTCTGGTAGCGAAGCACAATTCTTTGCTCATCATCTTCCTCATGCCCTCACTGGCCGCCTTGGCACAGTACAGAGCAGTGTGATGGGAGGTCAGCCTCCTGGGCCTCACCTGCCCAGCTCCAGCCTCACCTGCCCAAGTGACCTCAGGAGTCTCACCCTTTGCTGGGCCTCAGGTCCCTCCTCTAGACTGGGGATCTTGGCCTTGGGATGGTCCTCATAGGGGTCTCTGCAGCTAATGCCAGTCTGGGATTTAGCTCAGTTGGTAGAGCACTGCTCTACAGTCTCTGAGGTCCCGAGTTCAATTTGCAGCACCGCAAAAATGAGAGAAGGACATGGCAATCCACTCCCGAAGCAATCCTGAAACAATCAGCCATCGAAAACCCTATGAGGGTCGCTATGAGTCGGACAAAACTTGACAGCACCTAACAACAACAACCAACAGCAGCTAATGGCAGGATCTTGTGCAGGGTGAGGGAGAGTGAGGGCCACTGTGGCCTTGCTGGTGGGGCTGAGGAAGCAGGACTGCCGCCTTACCCATCCCTAGGCCGCCAACCACCACAGGGGCCCCAGGTGAGCTCCTTAGCCCACTTGGAGCAGCCGGCCAGCTCTGTGCTCTTCTGTAAGCTTGGAATTTTACCAAATGCTCAGGGTCCCCTCCACATCTCAATGATCTGTCCTCCCCCAAGAATCAGGTAGCCAAGGCCCACTTCAAGGATGGGGCTACTCAGAGTTCAGCCAGAGACCCTCGGGCCTCCTAAGTCCCTTCTGGCTGCAGATGGGGCTTGCGTCTTTGGGGTCAGCCTGGAGAGCTGGGAGCAGGTGAGCACTCTCTGGGAGGACTGAGGCTGTGGTAGCGGCCAGATTCCTAAAGATCACTTTCCCAGGACCTAGGAGGTTATGTCTGCCCAGCAACAGAAGGCAGTACAGCAAGAGGCAGCTGGGAAGCGGCGGGTCAACCTCACACAAACTTCCATTTCTTCACCTGTAAATTGTGCATCCCAGACTCAGCAAGGGCCTTCTAGGTGCTCAGGCAGCCACCAAGCACACTGTGATATCCTCTCATTGACCCTCTCAAGGCTTCTGGGAGAGACACCGTCAGCATGCCTGTGTTGCAGGTGAGGACACGGGCTCAGAGACTGAAAGAGACCTGCCCGAGGCCAAGCAGCTTGTTCGAGGGGTGCTGGGACTTGGCCTTGGGCCAGCCTGGCTCTGGAAAGCCACCTGCTCTGACTCTCAGTGAAGCACAGGCTGTGGTGAGTAAAGAGGGAATCCCCGCAGGCAAGGCAGAAGGGAAAGGAAGTCCTGGAGCAGGAAGAGCCTGTGCAAAGCACCTAGGGGAAAGGAACACAGCTGGGCAGGCGTCACCTGTGTCATTCAAGGAAGTGGTGGGCGATGCAATGGTGAGGAGCAAAATTATAAAGAGCTTTGAAAGGCAACTTCTTGTTGTTGTTGTTGTTAGGTGCCATCGTGTCCGACTTATAGCAACCCTTATAGAGTTTACAATGGCTGACTGTTTCAGGATTGCTTTGGGAGTGGATTGCCATGTCCTTCTCCCATTTTTGTGGTGCTGGGAATTGAACTCGGGGCCTCAGAGATTGCAGAGCAGCGCTCTACCAACTGAGCCAAATCCCAGCCCGAATGGCAACTTAAGAAGTGGAATTTCCGGGCGAGGTGTGCTGGCCAACTCCCGGGATCCCACCTACTCGGGAGGCTGAAGTGGGAGGATCGTGAGCTCAAGGCCAGTCTGAGCAACACAGTGAGACTGTATCTCAAAAAAAAAAAAAAAAAAAAAAGTGGAATTTCTGGAGGCAACAGAGCCATTGACGTCTGTTTCGTAGAGGGGAGAGCATCTAGAAGATTAGAGGCCAGAAGAGAGCCGTATCCCCAGTACTCTGTGTCAGCCTAGGTAGGGTAAGCCAAGATGTTTCCTGAGCAGGGCCCTCTAACAGTTCTGGTAAGGCCTCGTGACTAGAGGAAGGAGACATGCTTATTGGGAAAGGTGATTTGCCAAACGAGCTATAGACAAGGCACTCATGGTGGAGTGCCTGGAGCACTCATAGTGACCCTGTGTGCAACATAACCAAACTCTTCCCTGATTCTGTACCAAGCACACGATCTTATTTATGTTTAAGCCCATTGTTGCAACCACTGCCTCAATCCATCTAGTTGAGGATCTTCCTTTTTTTCGTTGACCTATCACTCTCCCAAACATGATGTCATTCTCTAGGGATTGGTCCCTCCTGACAACGTGTCCAAAATATGTAAGATGCAGTCTAGCCATTCTTGTTCCCAAGGAGCACTCTGGTCGCACTTCTTCTAAGACAGATCTGTGAGTTCTTTTGGCAGTCCATGGTATATTCAATATTTGTCTCCAGCACCATAATTCAAAAGCATCAATTCTTCTCCTATCTCCCTTATTCAGTGTCCAGCTTTCA